>JABFQA010000791.1:0-16821 GCA_022817065.1 Probaryconus sp. ZL-2020 | reverse complement strand
TAATTGCAAATGTTAGGCTATTTTATTTTTTATTTTTTATTTTTTTTTTTTTTGAGCTCTGAATTGTATTGTATAAATGAATACGATCGTGAACCTGCATACTATAAACGCTGGCCGTAAGAGACGCTAATGCACTTATGTATATCACGAAGAAGAGACGCGTACACCGTCAAAGTTCAAAATGTATTCAGGGCATCAATCAAGTCCGGGCAAGCTCGCAACAAAAAAGTAAATTAACCTTTCAATCAGCAAGCACGCTATCTGTAATTAGGGTTTTTACAATGTTTCTACGTTCAATGTAATCATCCTGCAAAAGAACAATCGCAATTGACTTGAAGATGACTTGCGAACATTTTCCACGATGACATTAGAAATTGTTTTTTTTTTTCCTCGAATTGTATAATAATTGAATAATTGAAAAATGAAAATTCGTCGAAACTCGGCAATTACCATCGAAGTTTGTATCTTAATTTGCAAGAGAAGTAGTAGTAAATAAATTTCAGTCGAACGTGATACGCAGGTGACCAATGGATTGAAACAAGCTTCCAAACGAAAGAGAGACCGTTTGAATTCCAACATTCGCTTTTTCTTTTTCCCCATTCGATCGAATCACGTCGTGCCGTTAAAAAGACAGAGTCAGCTTTGATGGTTGCTGAAAGTGAATATCGGTTTTTTGCTCGCGTTTGAGGCGATTTCGTCACGGTATCGCGAGCAACGCTCCTGTCTGGCACGCCCAGGATATGAAAAAAAGAAAGAGCCGCGGAGTCGCGGCGATGAAGCCGCGAGAACGCCGCCACTGCCGCGAACAGTTCGTTCGAGCAATAATAATTATTAAACGGAGTCTCGGGCACGTTATTCGAACGCAAAACAAGGCTATTTCGTCACCGTTCGATTGTGTTCGGCTCGAATGGCACACCCTTCTCGCCCTGAGAATCCGGATTATCTGTTTCCCACAGCTTGTTCGCTTTGATTTATCTCTGCTCCAAGTGTCTTAAAATTACATGTTTCAAATGTTGTGATTATTCACGACATTGTTTATGTGTTAAATAGATTTATTGTGCCGCGATTAAAAAACGAATCGTGCGTTAATTAATCCTACCGCGGGACATTCTCATGCCGTTTTGCAAACTTAGCCTGAATTGCTTTATTTACTTTTTCGTTTGTCTCGCACGAAATGTAAAACGCGAAATTCACGTTCTGTTGTTTCTTATCTTATCGACCTTTTCAAGTATGCACTGAGGTTGCTGAAACGACTTTTTAAAGAATTAATCAAATTCATTCGTTTTACATGGATTCTAACATTTGGTTTCTGGCAACTGTGGGATGATTTTATTAGCAATAGACTTGGAACGTATTTCAATGCGCTTTGAACGACAATAAAATTTCAACACAAAATGATTTTGATTAAATTGTAGTTTATATTATGAGGGTTATATATGCCTGTATCTTATTAGGGTTAATTAAAGCCATGCGCAAAATTAATTAGCTTAGAAATGGTTTGTATAGGATTTACTTTATGTATTACAAAACGTTGCCAAACAATTACCAAACAATTGTCATACTCAGGATAATGTGGCAACCACCTGGAATTAGGTCATAATTCTAACTTTTGGTATATTGCAATCAATATGGCAACCATCTGGAAATTAGCATTTGTCATTGGTGAAATATTCTTAACAATGTTGAAGAAAAATTCTTCAATATTAACTTAATGAATCAATAAATGATAATTAGATAAATGTTTACACTAACATTTTCTATCGACAATGAATCTGGTAACATTTTGCACGCTCCAAATGAGTGAACAATGTAATGAATGCAAATGCAAAACTATAGTACCGTCTATCATCATCTGGGTATTATTCAAGTGATGATTGGCACATCTATAATCACGCTTAATACATTTATCATATATTTTAATCATGCAATAAGTTTCCTGAGCTGTTACTTATTCAAGAAATCTAGAATAGATATGTGGATAAACGTATGCAGAGATGAAAAGATTATCGTATAGATAGATTGAAAAATTGATAAGTATAGGCATATTCTGTGATGTGATGGAATTGCGGTGTTTCTGTAATATAGAAAGCAGTTTGTGAAAATGGTTTCATTTTTCTCTATTTCATCCTACTTTTCATCTTGCCCGTAAGGACTCGATCAACAATACAAACATTGTACAGAAAATGAATTTCTTTTTTACCTTATCTTTCTTTTTTGAGTTGAAAAACTTTCATTTTCCAACACATTTCTACGTTGTATCGACAAACGTTAATACGTGAGAAATTTCATGCTTGATCAAACTTCTAATCTGAATCTAAACAATTAGCATTTCAACGCAAAACTTTATCTACAAAATGTTACGATAAATATTCTATGGAACTTAATCGTACAAATCACAATTCCATACAAATTCCAATTTTCTTGGAATTCTTATGTACACAATCAATTATTATAATTTTTTACATTAATATTTATAGAAACGGCAAGCAAAAGTTTATCTCTCGACATTTTACAAAAGAACTGTCACTATTCTCAGCCGACTTAAATCATTTCAAACAATTGAATTATTGAAAAAAAGATAATACATTGAATTTAATGTCTCTGGCATCCTGGTTCACCGTGTTTTAGAGAAAAGAAAATTCCTCGACATTACAATAAAATTTTAAAGACAATTCCGTTGATTGAATTCGATGACAAAAATCAATATTCTTCGTTGCATTAAATGTCACTCATAAACAGAAAGAAAGATCAACGTATCATTGCCACCCTGAATACAATAATCATTTTTACTTTCCATAATACTTTTTCAATCCCGTCATTGTGACTATTTACATTCACTGCAATCTTATTTGCTTTAACCTTGTAAAAATGGTTCGCATAACAATACAGGTTTCCTAGTACAGGGCTTCATTAGAGACATTATCATTACAATGCTCATCATTGTTATATTAATAAAAAAAAAAAAAAAGAAATAAAAAACATTTCGACGTGGGTGGGTGTTATCGATTGCAATTAGTAGCAGAGTGCAGAACCCGTTATAAATAATAAAAGCGTAGGCATACGTTGCACCTTTTTAACCATTGAGGTCATCCGTTCTCCGTATTAAAGTCACGCTTTTGCACGGAAATCCAATGCCCCGGTGTCTCCTGCGTGTTATTACACACATTGTTCATTTGCTCGTGATATTTTCCAGAATATCGCACGACGTAATAATGACTCTTGGCTCTTGCTAATGTGATTTACATAAACCTCGCAGGAATTATTTATAAAAATGCGATTTAGCAACAACTTGCTTTGCGTTCACCGTGCTTGCAATGTTTTCTTTTCACTAAAGAATTATTATCATGATAATAATAATGGTCCAAGAAAATACACTGGATGTTCTTTATTAACAGAAAAAGTGTACACGTATCCGAGAACTTTCGTTAGTGAAGATAAATTTTTCATTGCATTTCTAATTATAGAAAAGCGCATGCAATTATTTCTACATCCATTTTTCCTTACATAATTTACTGTTAAATCATATTTCTCGTCTATTTAAATAAATCACAAAGCATTCTTTTATCGTCTCTCTTTCTTCTTTTTTTTTTTTTTTTTTTTTTTGTTTTATTTATTTATTCTACATCGACTGTTTGTGTCTGTTCGTATATGCGAACATTCAATTTAAGACGTAATTAAAAATTATCGACGTTTGTATTTACGCAATTAAATTACATAAATAATAACTCTTCTCACATTTGTAAGAAGATGTAGTTGAACATCCAAATTGCTGTAGGTTATTATATCTCCTCGTTTAATTAAAATTCATAGCTTAATTATATAATCGCTGTTACGTGAGATTACCTTTGTCTCACATTTCTGGAGACAGATTCAAATTAATCAGCATTGTAAGATTTCTGCTTTGTTCCCTTATTGTTGTAACAACAACTCTATTTTATTATTTCGAATGTTTAAATTAATACATGTGAAAGAATTTTCTTATTATATTTAAAATTTTGTATTAATTTTTCTTTGTGTTCTATACTTTCTTTTAATCGTAATGTAAAAAAATTTCTCGTTAAGAATAGCAGCAGTTTATAACCGTTTCTGGAGCACAGTAAAAGGAATAAAGTTGTTGTCTATATCACGTAAAAGATTATTGCACATTTTCTTGGCAAGCAGGGTTATAAGAATAATTGGTTGATGATATGCACAAATTAAATACTAAATCAAGTCTCATTATTTGACTGAGCGAGGAAATGAAATTTTATACTTTATTTTATCATGTGAGACATCATTCTTTGTTTTTATTATTTTTAGTTCTAAGTGATAAAAACTTGAACTAACGCTCTTAAACCAACCACTTCAGATAAAGTAACACTTTTGCTTCGTGATATCTACTTAAGTTTAATAGCCATATTCCAACCAAAAATTGCTTCTAACTTTAATAAGAAAAAATTTATGAAACTCATAAATATTCACTTATGAATGATTTTTTTTTTTCTTGATTGTGTAATACGTAATAATCTGTAATTCACAAAAAAAGTATATTAATGATACAAATTTTAAATTTGCAGATGTAAATTATTTTTCAACGAATATTTGTGGTTTCAATATCTTTGAAATTTAATGACATAAAATATGTCAGCAATTAAGCTACATTAAAAATATTTTAATATCAAAGCAGACCTGGTGCAGATTGCCAAAACCGTGGGGAAAATGTCTCTCTCATTTTGTAAATTCTAGCCACCAATAGCCGTCACGTTGTTAGCATTACTTTCAATTACCCCCATAAATAACATATGGCTACGTCCAAATTTCAAAATAGTATCAACATTGAAAATAAAATAAATAAGTATATAGTTCATAAAAAACTTTATATTTATTATTATTTTAAATTTAATAATTTTTTTTTTAATTAATCGCATAAACATATAATTTACTCGTTAAAAATGTTCTTCATTATATACCTCAGCGAACTTTGCCAAAAATGGAGTTTAATTTTCGTTTAAAGTATTAAAAAAAGTTTAAATAGAATTAAGATCTCATAATGACCTTCTCATCCTGGTTCATTTGTGTTGTGATTTAATAGCACAAGCATTTTCACTCGGACGATATAAGTAATGGCTGAAACGAGATAGCAAGTGCTTCTAAGTGGTAAAATTAAACGTTAAACGTCGTTTCGCTTTTCTCTCTTACTCGCAACTAAAGAGTTACCGTGAACTCTTTCGTGTACAATTCACAATATTTTTCCCCCTTTTTCGACGTTAATGAGAGTTGTAGCGACGTACTTTTCTTTCAATTAACTGTTAGGATAATTTATAGAAAATTTTCGAACCTTATGAAATAATATGGAGAATATTTTTGCAGTGTAAAGTGTCACATTGGTGGATTTTTAACGATTTCCAATAGCGCTGAAACAGACCAATCTCTCTCTGCGTTGATATATTTATTGACGTTATTTTTGTTCCTATTTGTTGAAAATAAAAATGGATTGTGAAGTATTTGTCACCATTTTTCCTCTAATGTAGAAAGTTATGAAATATTGACTTAATATGTCTTTATTAAAACGCAACGTTGGTTAATTTCATTTTGAAAAAAAATGTGTGATATTATCTTTTTATGATATACAAAAAATAAACGTAACTTATCAATCTGAGTGTCAGACACTTTAAAAAATCCAAAATCTTAAACAATGGCATATAATTTTACAACGTGAAATTTTTCTAAAATGCATACAATTACACGCAAGAGGAGTTTTATTTGGAGTAAAATGAATGGGCTTTTTCTTGACAAACCACCGAAAAACAGCTACCACTAATTCACTCGGTTTTGTAGATCCGGCTAAAAAGCCAAATTTTTTACAACGTTCGAGTCTTTTATTTTTCAAGGAAAATAAAAATTTTTTTCACTATTTTTATTTACGGTGTTTACTCGAAAGTCCTGTAAATAAACCGAGTATAATTATGCCAAGTACACTTTTGATAATGCACTTGGCGTTTAAATGTTGAAACATCATACGAGGAATTGCATCTACAGAAAGTCGATAGCTAAGATTTCTTGAATCTTCACTGATCACCGACATAGAGTATATAAAACAGCAACGTTTCTTCGAGGGACCATTACTCTTCTTTCTCAATTTCCCTCGTTCATCGGAAAAGTACTTCTTTGCCCTAATGTGAAGATTTTCTTCGGGCCATTCTGCAGTATCCTCATATGGTCTAAAGCATCATCTCGCAGCTCTCTATTGTACCTGAGACAATCCTATCGATCTTATTCCACGCATTTGAACTTGCTATATTTTCTTGTACTTTTTGCTCACTTCCACATTCTGACGCTAGCGTTTTTCATAGCTAATTTTTATCCAGCGTTATTATGTCAGCTTGTGAAATTTTGGACGTCAATTTTCAGTGACAAAAACATATAGACATTGAATCTTGAATTTCTAGTTTTCTAGAAAAGAATTTTCTGAAATATATTTATCTAAAAGTGATATATTCAAGATTTGATCTTCATCTGTAGAACACTAAGATAATATTTGGTGATGGAATTATTTTTTGTTGTTATTTAAACGTCCTTTTAGTTATTATTAATATTATTACGATTTGATTGTAATTTTGTTCTTGTAGGGCGCCTGTTATAACATTTAAAAATCAGTATTCCTGATTTTCTGTTGCATCAAAAACGTAGTCGTTTTTTCAATTTGCAACTCCATTGCAACGCAAATCAAATAATAAGTTTCTGTTGTCATAATCACTTTTGAAAAATAATTTCATTGTTCACAGTGGTGAAGATTAAACGCAAAAGTTTTCATTCAATATAGGTCACTATGAAACTCGTTTTTTTATTCTGCAAATAATAAATATTCCTAATTAACGTGAAAACACGATAAATCAATTAACCATAAATTTTTTACACTTAAACTACCACCAAAAAAGAAACTTAATTAACAAATTTTACTTTTATATTATCATATATTTTTTTTACCTTTCATTGTAATTTTTTATTACAATATCACAACGAAAATATCATTTACACAAAAAATTGACATGTTAACAGAAAGAAAGGAATCTTTTTAATGATAAATATAAAAAAAAATACACAGTCACGGTTCGAAATATAAGCGTATATTGAAACGCGGATTTAAAAGTCATTTATTCGTAACTGAATAAAATTATAAGAGTAGGATGTAAACATCATTTGAATACGCGATAATCTAGTTTTCAATTTTCGTTTCATTATATTAAATAAGCTTCTGCTTGAATCGAATTTATAAACCGTTCAATTTCGCTAGAAGAGATTTCTTTTTTTCATAACGAAGTTTCGTATTAAAAGTGTCTGTAATCCAGACCTGCGTGATTTTTATAAATACAAAGATATTAGGAGAAAAATCGAGTTGGAAACATGAGCGGAGATTTCGGAATTGAAAATAGAAAAAATGGAGGCGGAAACAAAGACCGGCCGAGACCCTGCAAAACGTGGACGAAATGTTCAATATTCGAAACACGAGCTGGTTAGTGAAGTCGCGTTTGTTGGCAGTTTCTTTGTAATACAGTCATTTGCGTTGTGTGTTGTTTCAAGCCGAATGTATAGTCAGCAACTTTACATACAGTGGTTTCTGACGCTACCCTGCCACAGTCAAATCATCTCTGTACCTTTGGTCAAACCGCAATTTAGACATTTTGAATAAGACTGTTTATATGAAAACACTTGTGAATTTTATTTCATTCTTTAATTAGACTAAACGTGTGCCTTTTCAATTCATACGATAATTTTCATAATTTTCATGAAATTTAGATTATTACGTTTTCCACAATTTATAAGATAAATGTCATTATTTCTAATTGGAATCAGTGTTTCTAAATGTGGCTTCATTTGTCCTCGTTCAAACGTACGAATAGACGATGCAATTAAAAATAAACCACAGTTGGAGAAACACTGTCTGAATGAAGATTTTTTTTCAATCGTTTCTAATTTACTTTCTTCGCGTTAATAAAGTCAATCCAACGTAAGGCCCAACACAAAATAAAACATAAAACTTTCTGATTTTGATTAAAATTTTTACGTCTGAAATAATTTTCATGGAAAAAGTTCATAATCCCGAGAATAGCACTTTACAAAATCAAATATTCTTGACATCGCCAGAAGAAAAACCCATTCCTCACAATGGCATCGGAATCAAACTAATGATGTTTTAAATAAATTATCAATGTGCCAGGATCATAATCCTCAGCCAGTGCCGACGACTGAATAATTAATAATTCCAAGTGGTGGATGACTCGAAGTGGAATATCGCGCTTTTGTTCTTTCTCATCCAGTAAAATTTTTCCTCTTATTCCCTCTGATTCGCTCTGCCATATCAGCTAAAAAATATTCAACGGCCATGCATATTTTAATTCGCCATGAGAGTGCCAAGTTTCTCGTCTTCCGCGCGCAAAGGACGTTTGTCTTATTGCAACATCTTCGTTCCCAGCGTTTCGCCAAACTCACCATTCCAGCTCACGTTTTACACTTCATTTATGACCTTCTTCCAACTTTTCCATTTCCGCATCAGCTCTGAACGCTCGTCCTTTTTTTTTTATCATTATACATTGTCATTTATAGCGCGGCTTCGCTCAAAATAATGAATTATATCGATTTTATCCGTTCAACTATATTTCCACAATGCCAATCACACGGTTTATATATCAACGTGCAAAATAAAGTAAAGGCTATTTCCATTGTTTCGCGTATCCAAATTTTTTGTTGTCTTTCAGCATTTTTAATTACTGACGATTTCATCTCCGAATGGATTCACTCGCGCAAAATGTCAAACTTCGCCTACCTATATTTTAAATACGTTATTTTCAGTGAAAATTAATTTGAGATTCGCCGCAATTGGAAAAAATCAAATAATGCGTACATTTTTAATTGATTGTTAGTTCAATTGAATAAATAACGAAAAAAAGGAAATTCACGGTATGGGAATTCGAAAAAATGGGGAGATGAAAAAAGGAGTCGGACGAGAAATGAACGTTGGGATATTATTGCACGCACGTACCGCGGACCAAGTTGCGAATACAAAGTTTGGCACTCTTTTCCGCGAGTGTTATTTTCTTTTTCTAACGAAAGAAAGCACGTGGCTGGTTTTCGTCACAAAGTTACAATTGAGTTTCGACTGTGCACTGTAGTTCACGTCGCGAAATTTTCATGTAATTTACGAGTTAGAGAGCTGCGAAATTTGCCGCCGCCACGGCTCCATATATTATTGAAATCGAATTAGTAATGGTCGAATTTTCTGAAAAACATTGCCACCAGACCATTACAGCTGTCGCGCATTTGTTGTGGCCCACGAAGAAAATTCGATACGTACAATCTGGATGCAGTGCTTTACATTTGTTCGTGTAACAGAAATGGAAAAAGAAAAAGTTTCCTGTCTAACAATTGCAAGACGTGCATTTTATTAGCTTTATTTTATTTTTTTATTTAGACATGTTGGAAAAGGAATTATTAAGGTTTTTGAATAGAACTTTGGAAAGAAACTTAAATTTCAAATTCCTAGGATTTCTGATACCTGATACCTGATAATATAAAAAGTGATTAGTAAGATTTGAGAAACTGAACATTTCACTGACAAGATGTTGAAGATGTAATTTAACCCTTCGCGACGTCTTTTCATGTTCTAAGTACTAGAAATTAAAAATGAACATATGTAAATAATAGAATTTATTATATTATAAAGTTGATGAGATTTACAAAGAAGTAAAATTTACTTTTCCCTGAATGTCCTGCCTACGTCACGAAGGGTTAATTGGATCCCATGAAACGCTTCGATGTACCTAACAGGATATACAAGGCATACCATTTGAATTAGTAGGTAAAACCAAATGGATTAGCTGATAAAGCCAGGTAATATAACTGCTCGAACCCAATAACAACTGGTAAAACTAGATGATGTATGAACCATGATCATAGAAATCTCGATAGTTAACGTGTAAATTTAGGGCACGTTCATGGAAATCACGATGTAGATCAAGACATAAATTATCAAATACATTACCCAGTGTGAACTTGTTAGCCAGCTGATAATTAATACATCAGAGGAAGATACAAGAAATCAATGTTCACTCTGTTCATTTTAAATCACGACATTTTTCTGCATTCAAATCTACCGATAAATTATTTATATGTGTTTCGTAAATGATAGCATGTTCTATCTGTCGTCACACAGAAATCAAGCGAATGATAAGTTGAAATAATATTTCTGAGTTAGCATAAGATTTTATCAAAAAAGCTTTCACGATTTATTTTAAAAACATAACCTAGGGTAAGATTACGTTTTTATGAATCCGTCCACAAAGGTTAAACTTTTAATTCCTTCGTCGTGATTCCAACGAGTTTTTACTATCTTGACTATATTATTTTCCAACTAAGCATAATTTACGAGAGTCAACAGCTTCAAAGTGTAACTTTAGGGTCGCTTGAGAAGTTTAAAAAGAACGCGCAAACGTTCGTACCCGAGGTGGGATGATAAATCTTTATTTTGTCCAATCACTTTGTACTTCAAATATAATATATAAGAAGTAATTTATTTGGAAAGCGGTTTTTTAAACGACGTCGATCAAAGAATTATTACCGAGAACAGTCTCTAAATACGAAAAATCTTTTTCAAGTCATTTCTAAATGTGTATTATTCAAGAGCGCCATAAACTTCAACAATTTCATCGACACAAGAAGAGCTTTCTGAACAAAGTATTGCAAGCTCTTCGTCGACTTTTGAGGGATTTTCCCTCTTATATATATAAAAATACATAAGTATAACAAATTTTCAAGCATCCTCTAAGATTTGAATTAACACTTGTAACAATGATAAACTGAAATGCGTGTTACTTTTTTGTCTATAAATACGTTTTTAATTCACAACAGTTTTTGTTTTTATTTTATGGCGTAAACATTTTTTGTTGTTAAATAAAAAAAAAATTATTTAACAATTTGATGATATTATCAACTTTCGGATGGCTCATAAAATAGTTATGCCACAATAACTACAGTAGTAATGAAAAAAGTGACAGTCGAATGTTTCAGTTATCAATCTCGTTATTGAATGCAATCATTAAAGTAGCAAAACCTGCCGGATACGAGGCATTCGAATACACGACTTGCAATCAAAACGATTGAAGCATCGGGTTATGCAATGGAGTTTGAGTCAAGATTTCAAACAATGGAATGTCCAATTTCAAGATAAGTGCACTTTATATCGAGTTGCGGAGAAAATTTCTGATTTAAACTTTTCCATGACACTTGTACACGCTTATTCGTACAATTAAATAGTTTTAATTCCCTTGAAAAACGAATCCAATTTATTAACGAATCCTATGTGCTACTACAAAATGATGAATTATTGATTTCCTTTTCGTAAAATTTTTTTAAATTATTGTTTCATTATTTGGGCTTTAACAACCCAAAGGAGGAATTCAATTTATTTACAAATTTATATACAAATCAAATTCTTGAAACAAATTTTCTTTGAAGCATTGAAACATTTCTAAAATCGTTTAACAACTTACATTTTGGCAATTTTCTTTACAGATATTATATTTGATTTGAAGAAATATTTCTTTTAAAGTGGTAAAAGTCTGAAAAGCTTAAGAACTTTCATGAAATCCTTCCAAATCTATTTCCGATTTGTTTCAATTTTATTGGACTTTTTTACTACGGAGATTTTTACAAATAAAAATTTTTTTACGAAAAACATAAAAATTCTAAAGTGTTTTAACATTGAGTAAAAAACATACTTTAACAATTTATGTTTAAATTATTTATGCTGTTCTATCGGGCAAACTTATTATTATTTTATTTTTTTCTAAATATCATTAACAAAATTTCATGTTTAAAATTACTCTCGAGTGCTTCGCACTTGTCGTTTCAAGAAAATACTTAATAAGGTAAAAAACGTGTTTTTAAACTATTTTTTTTATCAAAGAATATTTCAGAGTAATATTCTGACTTGTGATTAAACTTTAAATAACTTAGATCTTAGAATGTACTTTTAAGACTTTGAATCGCACTTGTAATTTTATTTATTAATTACTTTGTAAAATAGTCGCACAGTTTTTTATTGCAACAAAAAGCTCGGATAAAATTATTCGCTGGAATAACAACAAATACAATGTTCCGTTTCTATGGGACAATGTTGATACTAATTAAAAAACGTATTCAATATTGAATTTAAAAGAACAAATTGTTCGGATTGGTACGACAAAAATTTAGTTGAATACAAAAGGGTAAAAATTATTCGCCTGTATAAAACTAAAAATTATTTAACTGCACACGAAAGAGAGAAATATTAGATTACAAGAATAAAAGTAAAAATATCGATAGCATGAGCACGCTATTGGTGTATAGCTCTAAAAATCCCTAAAATTCAGAAACTTTATTTTTCTGGTAAAATCATTCATTGTTTATCGAACCTATTGACATAAAAAAAAAAAAAAAAAAATAACTCGCATTATATTTTATGTTCGCACAAATTCTAGATTCACGCAATAATAAGTGATCTTTTCACATAAACATTTTATCATTTATAATGTTTCTTTCAGCAAATTAATTTGTTTAGATATATTTTTATTTTCTTTATATTTTTTAAAGTACTTATATTGTACTTTAAAACTATTACTGTTAACGTCGTAATCTAATCACAAGGAAATGAACTTTTTAATAAGATCAATCAACGTTCATTAAATTATTCCTCTTATATATGATCTCCAGTTGCAATGTATAGGCAACTCAATTTCCATAAGAGCAAGTAGAATATCATCACTTGTCACTATAGCGACATTAATACCCATAATTGACAAATATCTGAGAATAGAACGCGTATTAATATCGAATACAAACACGTGACAAAGGACGCTTCAGTACTCAAAGACAATGCAGTTCTCTGGTGACCGCAGAGATCTGTGACGGTCGTATCCTGGTCGAGGAATTTCATCTTGCGTCACATAATTAATCTGAGCAATTACGCAGCCGCCGAATATAGCCAGACGTACGTCCGTGCTCCCGTCGCTTTGAGGAACAGGGCGCGGAGTCCCTTCCGTGGTACCTCCCGTACAAATGCGCAACACGCAACCCTCTCTGCATTACCGCAAGACTTGCGAACTTGATTAGACATTCCATGTACGTGTACCTATTCTATTCGTGTATGCAAATTTCGCAAACTCAATTGTTTTCATGAAAATATTAGTTTGTTATATGCGTCAAGTTTCAAACGATCATTTTCGAGGAATTTTCACGACAATGATTGCCGTGATATTATTTTCAAGAATAACATTCGGCTAAGATTTTGCAATAATATTCGTTTTAGAAATGATCTTTAGAAGAAAATAATTGAAGAATTTCTTAAAAATTCTTGTACACTGAAAAACAAATTATCACAAAATTTACCAAACAGTTTAGAGTCAAAGGATAAATGACTTCTTCTTGTATGTATTATCAAAAATTTAGTACATTCAACAAAATCTTTTAGTAAGTTTTACTAAATAAAGCATCATTTAGTAATATGAACGAAATGATTTGGTAGTGTTTACCAAATGATTTAGTAGTTGAGTTAACTAAATCACGTGATTTTGGTAATTCCAACTAAACTTTTAGTAGCACGTTTACCAAATTTTTTTTAACCTTAGAATTTTGTTAAATCAACCAAATCATTTTCTCAGTGTAGTTAGATCAACAATACATCATCAGGATGCAGTGAATTGCACTTTTATTGCAATAGCGTTTATATGCACTTGTAATTAAATATAAAATAACTTATAAAATTTTATAGATCAATAAACATGTGTACGTAAATAAATAATGTTTTATAAATTGGATAAAATTATTAAAGGGAATCGTAGGAACAGTCCTGTTAAACAATCCAGTAGATGAACTGACGCTTGTATATGTGTCGTATAGCGTTACGGTTTCGCTGCGTTTTCACATTAATCAAGAGCTCTAATTATGTGCGCTAAGCTATCGGCACGGATTTCATGAAAGCTGCTTTGTTTCTGGCTTTCAACGCGCCGAGTTACGACGACGGGTCATTTTTCCATCTCTGATTTTACAGCTTTTGTAGCTGCAAAGTTTTTATTGCACATTAATTAATATTTTGTACGATTTAATACCATCGATATGTTTGACATCAAGATTCCATTCTTTTTTCTTATTTTATAAAATATAAAATAATAATTTTGATAGAGTAATTTGAAAACTGAATTATTATTCGAAAGATTATTTTGAGAAGATATGCGCTTATAGCTGACCTAATTAAATCTGATGCACTTAGATATGATCAAATATAAATGTTGTCTACCAAAATCTATTACCTATTCAAATTAAATTGAGAACGAACAAATTTGTCTTCTTCTATTTATAATATGCGATTAAATATATGATTTGATATACATTATTTAATATATGTTGATATATTGATAACTTCGTTAGATATATGATAGGAGGATTTATTAAATAATAAAGTGATCTTCCACAATTTTTGTGAATAACATTTAAAATTTTACCTTAAATAATAATTATTTTGCTGAAGATGGTGGAATATAAAAATTAAAATACCCTGATATATTATTAATATATCTGTTTTGGAATTTTATCTGTTATTCTGAAATTACATCAAATGTTTAATTCGTATAAATGAACAGAATTGAATAATAAAAATTGAACAAACTTGAACAATGAATTTGCATGCATTTTAATCATTTTTAAACAACTAGAAATAATACCGATGTAGAAATTGAAATAAATCTTGTGTCATATGATAATGTGATATTGGCTTTAGACAGCTTGAATAAATGAATGCAACAGAATTATTTGCATGCAAAAATTGTCTAATGTTACAATTATTTTAAAATTATATTTATTTAGAGAAAAGTACTACGTCATTTCACTCAATAATAACAAACTCTGAAGAAAAGGACTATTCCAGGTCAATCTCATGTCACATATTTTCCACGAGCATAATGAAAAAATATTTTTATCATAACAAACTATTTATAAAAAGGAATTTCTAATAAGATAATGTTGCAAATGCAATTTTTGTTATAAACTGGCATAAATATAAACCTTGTGTAGAAGTCTACATTAATTTTTATGTACATTAAAATCAACTGGAAGATTTGTCTTATAAAGAAACAGAAGTATTTAACTTTGCTTTTTTTTCAACGTTCAATAATAATTTACAAGGACTTGTAACGTGACGATTCATTTTGCTCGAGATACTTAAACTCATTACGATCGGCAAACTTGATTGTAGTATTGCATGCTGAAATAAGAAGGGAAATGTTCTTTTTCTGTTTAAAAAGAAGTAGCACGAACTACAAATTAACATTTGTATTATTTCTTGATTATTTAAATTTATTCATCTCGTATCAGAAAAAAAAGCAAGTTATCAAGCTGACGAGAATTATTATCTCTGTATATCGATGTTTATTAAAAGCATAACAAAACGATACATTCCCCATACATATTTTAATGTACAAAATTTCAATATTTCACATAAAAGTTTCACGCGATAAAGGACAAATATTCTAAATCTTAATTTTACTTGAAAAATGCAAAAAAAAATATAGATTTTTTGTATAATTTATCTGCAGAAAAACAGGGGTAAATTATATTTTTTGTACTGTAATATTTTTAGGACACATGTAAACACATAGCTTCTTATTGAAAAGTCGTCGGGAATGATATATTTGCATTATACGAGTAATGCCTTGCAAAAAACAAAATGAATGTGAAATATAACATGAATTGTTTTCAAGCTCTCGAACTTGCAAACGTAGTATAACAACAGAATATTTTTCTCACGTCTCTATTTGGATCAGTATATCGTGGTGCGACATGGTTGTTGCTGACTTGCATGATGCATTACAACGTATGGATGCCGTTTATCCATCTGCCATGCGGCGTCAGTGCTGCTTTCTATCAAAAAAAGTACAGACGTCTCATAGTTTTAAAAAAGGAGCTTTAAGTCATTTTCGCTTTCGCGTGCATTCGGGAACACCTGCGCTTTAAAATTTCGATTTCGGTTATATCTCGCAAAAGCAAAGAAATGCTGTTTCACTAACTAGTAAAAATTTCCACGTCAAGCAATATATAACCGCGACAACAACATAAATGCGACAGACGTATTTTATTCGTCTACAATTTAACGTCGTTCATAAAAATGTTAATATCCCACTTAATTGATTATTCGATATGACGCTGTGACTTTTACATCGTGTACTTTGACATCGCACTTTGATATCAAAAAAAAAGTTATCTTATTCAACGTGAACTTAACCGTGCAAAATTGTAACTTCGCGTGATGGATGACGGCAATACGTCAAATTTATTTACATTTTTAACTCCTACTCGACTGCTTGCGAAAAAAAAAAAAAGAAATACTTCGACTCTGATAAAGCGAAAGGGCAATTAGCGCTCACAATGTTTTAGAATAATTTTCAAAGATTACAACAAAAGATTAAACACGTACGCCTAACAGCTTTTCAGGCAGGAATAACTTTTGATAAAATTTCAGTTTCATTCAGGAACATGTGCGGTTGAAAAATTTTTAACGCGTTGGATCGCCGGTTCCTTTTCCACGAAGAACTCAATGAACTTTTTAAACTTATTTGTCAATCAAGAAACTTCACTACGACGACAAAGTTTGACTTTATCTTTTAACAGGCTTTTGGATAATACTAATGTTTTATGTGTCCGAAATTCTCATCGATTAATTCATCGAAGTTAGTTTTTGCAAAATCTTTAGTGAAGTTAGTTTTGCAATTTTTCTCTGAATGTTAGTTTTTACAAATATTTTAGTGAAGTTAGTTT
>JABFQA010000790.1:0-16829 GCA_022817065.1 Probaryconus sp. ZL-2020 | reverse complement strand
TAATTGAATTAATTATAGAAGTTAATACAACTGATATATCATTTTGTATTATCAGTCATTGTTTGTAATCGAAAATAAATTATTTCTTTCATTCTACAATTCCATAAGATCGTAAAAAAAAATTCACAAGAATAATGAAAAAAAAACAATGAAAATTATTTATTTTTTTCATACTTCATTTTCTATTTTACTTCCTTACACCTGTGATTTTTTTGGAAGGTTGTCAGAGTCCTGTATACTACGTTCATCGTAGTTTAATCGGTGATCCTGTCCCTCTGCAGAGATCCTGACATCGTGGAACATAACAGTGTGAATTAAAATGATGAAAAAGAAGATGCACAGTGGAATAATGCATTTGATAAATGATCATGTGATATTTATGTATTTGAAAATTGACTTGCTTTTGATTGTTGAAAGTTTACTGTGGAATTGTATACTTAAGAATATGAAAATGTGATGAAATTGGATGATAAATCACATTGCGTTGCAATTTCTTTTGAGAAATGTTTGAAATTAAAGTGCTGTTAATGTGAATAAACTACGAAATAAAATATGCTTTCTCATTGTTAGCAGCTTTGTATAGAGTGTACCAGTATAACGGTACATCGGGTGAAATATGGATGACTCGAAGGCGCTGTGCGCACAAATGTGATTTTGACGGCTCGTGACGAATCGTTTTGGTTTCGGTCATCGAACGTCGTTCCCTGAAAATGAATTGTCGCGTGATTTCGTTCATTCAAAAAATTCCTTTTTCGCACTTAGACATGTTTGGCGTCAAATTTTCTGTTATAAAAACCATTTTCAACCGGACTAAAATGAAATCAACTACTATCCAACAAAACATAAAATGTTTCACGATAAACTAAGTTATTTCGTGAATATAACTCATACGAGGAAGGAAAAAAATATTGACGATGCGCAACGCGGTTCTAACCACTAATTCGTTTAACTTAATCCAACATGTTTGAATCTCTTTGTGTGTGAACGAGCAACAAATCCCGGATAAGCAATTGGAATTACCAGTAAAAGCCGTTAAGTGGTTCACGCGAGCAGATACGTAGACACTAACAAACGACTAAAATGGTAGTGTACTTTAGTATGATTCCACGGCCAATAAAATAAAGCTAACTCTCCTCATTCACATTATCGAGCTCCTCGCCAACAATACGCAACAGTGAGATCCCATAAAGTTTACGAGTGCCGAGGTAATAGTCGAGCAATGTCAGATGAGACCTCTGTTACCCCCTTCGCGAGCCTTAAAAGCATTTTCCTAAACAATTCGCCCACTTAAGACTGACTCGACCTGCCTTACTGCCTACCAGATAAATGTTACGAGCCTGTTAAAATTCATTTCAAGGAATTATTTATACGATTACACGATGCTACGAAAAATGATTACAAGGCACAAAGAAAAACAAGCATGTGTCTGAAATTATCATCGTTTAATTCATCGGAATATCATGGAGAATTAATAAAGTTAAGATATCTAAATTAAGTTAAAATAAGTACTTTATAAGTACACTCTTAGAAATATACATCTTGATGCAAGATTTTAAAAATATTGACAGATAATGGGTTGATTCAAATATTACTAGGATTGATTCATAACTGTCAAAGTTCATAGACAGAAAATTGAAGTTTTGAATAGAAACTTATTCCAGTCTTAAAACTAGAATTTTAATTCTTGAGTCAACACCTAAGAATCTTAGGATAAATACTGTATATAATTCTTTTATCTTTAACCTAACTTATAAAAGAATTATTTTCTTTTATATCATATGTGTTCATATTTATATTACTTTTGCAGAAAATAAACATAAAATGAGAATAACAAAAATTACTGTAATACTAGTTCTGAGAATTATTTATTTCAATCTGCAGAAATTCTTGACTCAAGATGTTCCTCATCAATACCGAAAAATTCTTGAATCAAGACTCCATAAGATTAAGAAAATACTAAGAGGGTTTAATACTTGATTCAAGAATTTAAGGATTGCGTCAATATTTCTGTTTTAAGAGTGTATAGTTTCTAGTGTACGAACACAATAAACAACCCCATTCAGTAAGCAAATGTCAGTCGTGTTCGTCGATTAACATAATTATATAACTATTGTCAACAGCATGAAAAAAATGTCTGCATTATTAGAGCAAGGTAGTGTCGCAAGTGCGTTATGGGTGTTTGGATGGCAGGAGAATTAGCGTAGCAGTGCGGTTAATTAGAGGCAACGAAGAAGTCAAAGAAGTTAGCTCGGTAGCTGGTCGAAGGTGAAGAGGACGAAGAGCATAAGAAAGGCGAGCACGATAGCATGGCGTACGGTAGCCGAGGAAGATCGCTTAGGGAACGTGGCTTAGGGTCGTCACGATTTCTCTTTCGTTGCCACCTGCGAGCACGAAGCCTTCCGTGAACAATCGTCTCCTGTCTCGTTGCCATCAAATAAAAATATCGACAGTTACGTAAAATCCTTGCCACCTTTAATTCGCCGCTATCTTTAAAAAAAAAAAAAATAAATAAACGTTACCCAAGGAAAAGAATTTCCACGTTGATTTGCAAAAGATGCAAAATATTTTTCAACGGATAGTTGAAACACTTAACAACTCAATCAAAAAACAAAAAAACTGTTTAATTATTCATTCGGCGTTACGCGAAATTGGTCCCTTTCAATAACCTCAGTCGATTGGTTCAATGAATGAATATCACAATTCCCACGGATTTAAGTTTAATAACAAACTTAGATTATGTTAAAAAATGTAAAGGAGTAAAAACGTAAAGTGAAGTATCTTAAATTAAAAGTTAAAATTTTCTTTTGAAGAAATTAAAGGAAAATTTTCTCGTTCCGCGAGCAAAGAAAATGCAATACTTGTAATGAACTTTTGATTGCACTTGTGCAATATGCAATCAGCACCCCGCAGCCTTATTTACATACATCGCCGTGGTAAAAGTCCGAAAGGGGATCCCGGGAAATGATAGCTTTCAGCTAAATATGAACAAGTTGCGGCATTTCATTATTGTATGATATGAAAACAAGAAAGTGAAAGAGAGAGAGAGAAAGAGAGGTGGAGAATCAGCGTACACGAGGGTCGGCGGTATCTTCATCTGGTAATTATTCACCAGGCCCGGGGACCCGGTGTATCGGGCATGGTACGTGCGTGGGAAGATCTCGCGGCCAAGTAGGAAGAGGAAGAAGTCGGCGAGAGGATGACGCGGGAGAAACCGAGAGATTTAGGAGGAAAAGACAAAGCTCCGAAGTCTGCTCTCTGATCGGGACTCCTATCTTATTACCTCATTCTACGCCCACCTCCAGCTTTCTACAAAGACAAATACGTTCGCACGTTATAAACAACGCGCTGCTTTAAATACCTTTGCTTTAAATATACTTTTGCGCTGTATAAAAAAAAGAAAACAAAAGGGTTTTATTACAATGAAAAAAATTATTTAACGTTTAACATTTTCAATAAACAACGGTATCATAAAAGCACCATTTGAAATTAGAGATTTTAGATTCATAAGTGTGGAACGAGCACGTCAGTCCATGGTTTCAAAGCCCCAAGACAGAGTCATTTTCACGATCGTGTTCTCTGGAGTACTCTAAATTCATGAGATCAAACATACCGGTACATTCTTCGCAGTCTACAAATTAAAATGCAGTTGAAAACATCTTCTACGGTGCTAACGTTTCCGCGACAATAAAACAGCATGTCCAAGCATGTCATTAACTCGGCATATGTACATATGCCAAGTATATGTATATATTTAATAGTTTCTGCAACAAGGTTTATGCTGATTAACTGAATCCACGAGTTTTCTGTTAATCGTCGTTGAACTACGAGTCATAAATTTGCAGAAATGAGTAAGCTGAAGAAAAATCAAAAGCGGACTCGTTGGAACTGGATGTAACGGTGACGAACGGCGAAAGGTCCTTCTCCTCCGTCTTCTTCGTCTTCGTCTTCTTCTTCTTCTTCTTCTTCTTCTTCTTCTTCTTCTTCTTCCTGCTAGTATGATTTTTGTGCACTTTTCGCCGCACGTGGGCCGCGTATAAATCGGAAGTTGTGGCCCCGCAGGGAAGAGGTACCCGCGGTGTCCCGACCTACGATATCTTCCTGGTCCATACCGTCGGTCGTTAACACCGCCCACCGAGATCGGTGCCGGTGTGTTCTGGTTTGACTCGTTTCGAGCCATACATTCCACTCTAAAAGATCGATACTTTTCGAATAACATTAAACGATGTAATTATTTGGGATTAATATTCGATGGATTCCAGATCAGCAACATCATGGTAACGTTGACGTGACGATTTTAACGAAATATTGAACACGCTTATAATTTCAACGTTTCCTGCACTCAGAAAAATGTTTAGTTCTGTTAACTGAATTTTGTTTCAGTTAACCAAATTCTTTGGTCCCTGAACTGGAAGATTTAACTAAGTTAACTATGCTAAATTTGTTCTCTGAGCGTTGGGAAAAGATTGTAAACAAATTCTTTGGTTAATTTCCAAATCAATTTTCTAGTGGAAATCTTCTTTCAATACTCTTCCCTATTAATTGTACTTTAAAATTGTCTGGAATTTAAATGGTTTTAAACAAACACAAACTAAACCGTTTTCCCAACGAACAACGCGTGGTTGTGCAATAGCAATTAATAGGTAATGATTCGACATTTGAACCAATCGCTTTCTTGTAGGTTCTCTCGTGATATAGGCATATGAATCTATAATAGGAATCTGACGGTGAGGTTTCGTTACGGAGAATCACAAGATCATGCACGACAATGCCCGAGCAATAGACCGACGAAAGTAAGAGCGCAGTCAGAGGAAGGCTCTGAATATGAGCACTTTGGGCTAATTAACAAATTAACGATCGCACTGATAACGCGAGTAGTTAGAACGAGGTCCCGGTAGAGCGTGTCCTAGCACTTTTAATTATCAGTCAGGCAGGTGGATTAAGGCCTGAGAAATAGCACAGGGATTTCTTGATACCGCATTTATGAACCATTCATTAGATTTTTTTTTTTTTTTTCGTAATTATTTCCCGTTCCTTGCTTATTATTGCGGAGACACAATAATAGAAAAAACATCTTCAATAATGATTTGGTCATTAACAATTGATCAACTGTCATGTACGTTATTAAATAATAATTCGTTTTAGGGCAGACCCTGTATTTCTTTACACCATCTGGTAACAATGCGCAATTTCCAGTAGAAACAGCAGGATTAAGATGTCTAAAATTATTCACGAATATTTCACCAAGTCTAACATCGAATTAACCTTGACTCAAAATCCACTGTCATCTGTTGTTCGCTAGTTTTCAGTCCTGCGTACACGCCAGGCCTGAACTCTTTGTGGCAACCATAATGGCGCTGAAAGAAAGCCATAACTTAGCATTTTTCCTCACGTTACGCATACGTTTCCCCCGTAACAACTTGGAAGAAATTATTAGCGAAATCAGATATGGAAAATAATGTAATCTGAAGGTCTATCGCGTTAAAAAGGTGTGGGAAGAAATTGCAAAAATTCCTCCTGTTTTATGTAATTATTTGCGGTGATTAATCAGAACCAGCTAACAACAGTCAAGGACAATTTTCCCAGACGTGAAAAAAAAAACATTCCTTCATCTATTACACTTTCCGATAGATCGTATTTTCATTAAAACATTCGTCTAAAAAATCTCCTCAGTTTTACAATCAGTTCTATAACAGCGAGGGTTAAAATATGAGGGTACTTTTAATGTCTGAAAGAGAGACAGAGAGAAAGAGAGTCGTTAAGCAGCTCAACAAAAACGAGCTGCTAATTAAGTATTCAGGAAAAAATGATTTCATTTTCTTCAATAGTTAAGGGCGACAAGATTGGTCGCACTCAGTCAGTAATGGCTTCAATGTCGCCTTAATTAAATGCCGTTGAAACGCGTTTAAAGAATGGGTGCCGTGCACGTACTTTTCTGCTGGCAAATTTCAGCGCATAAACTCCCATCAACGAGTGTATATACGCTCAATGAGCCATGAAAAAGAAAAAAAAAAAAAAAAAAACATCTTCAGTCCGTAATAGCACGGCGACTCCGGCGACGCTTTTATTAAAAATGTCTCTATTTAAGGACATTCCGCGCGGCGACCTGCTAAATTGTTTGCATTTAACAAGAAGAGAAACCAGCCGTTTAGTCGGGGGACCGTTTGCGGCCGATTATCTTTCCTGAAACGTCCTTGGCCGATGAGCACTTAAAACGACGCTTTACGAGGTTTCATTATTGGAGTATCAATTGCACAGCGGTGAGAAAAGTCGCGCGCAAAAATTCACCCCGAAAGTACCCGCTAACTTTTTCTGTCGGATATTAAAACAATAACAATTACGTTTAAAACACGACGACACGGCACATCAATAATAACGGTGACAACGAAAATATAATGCATTAAAATTCTTTTCTTTTTTTTTTTTTTTATGTTAGTGGTAACAGGGAAAAAATATCTATGGCCTTGAAATTTATGCGCACAATTACAGCGAGGCATTGGCCAATTAAACTTTCAGCGTTCCACTTTTAATTTTGCATGTAAATACTGTCGCTCGCATTAGAAAGCAAATGACGTTAAAAATGAGCAGCGGAAAATGGATCGTATATTACGACGTTGATTGCGACGATTAAGTAGTCTTTTGATTGCGAGTCAGGTGCAACGTTATGATGCATCGCGTGTTATGATCCCGGAATGATGGCCGCATAGGATAATGCGATTAGAAATGCGGATCGACGACTGGATTTAATGATAAGGACGCCACGGCATTTCCGTCGATTATGTCATTTCATGCTAAAGATTTTCGAGTCCACTTTTCTCGGCGAACGTTATTGATATCGTGTTCATTAATTCAACTTAAAATATACCTGCATCCTTTCGTGCAATCATGCATTTTTAATGCCTCGTCCAATTTTATTTAATTTCTTTTTCTTTCTTTTTTTTTCTGTTTTCTCTTTCTTTCGTATTTCTGAAAATTGTAATGAACTTAAAAAGTAATTTTAAATTGTAAATCCTGCAAAATTGTAAATTCCAGTAGAAGCAACAGGAAAAGACATTACGCGTTTTAATGAATTCCAAACAAGTACAAGTTCGATAACATTGAAAGTCTATATGATATCAAGACCAAGAAATATCTCAGCTATTAGTTAGAAAAAGCGTTTCCTTTGAATTAACAGTGATTGATGTCAAACGCCAGCTTTGCAGTGGACAATGAAAATGAACGTTATCTACATTGTAACGTGTTAAGGAAAATGAAGAAATGGAAGTAAGAAAGAAGGAGTTTGCTTATCAAGCAAGATGGAGGACGCGAGGACAGACGGTAAGTAGCAAGATGTGTTAACTGTGTACCGCTATCAATGCTCTCTTGCGTCGTGAAATTGACAATTATATAGAAATCAAGTTAAGGGTCATATACAAGGACATATACAGAAAATTCTATTCATTTTAAGTAGTACTTGCAAAGACTTACGATAAAATAATGATAAAACACTGATATTCTCTAATATCGTACTATTATTGGAGAAACTATTATTTTTCCGTTAAGAGCTCACTTAGACTAGATAAAGATTGTACCTATTTTTCTATCGGGTTCATTTCCTGATCCCTCGAGTCGCCTCTTTATCACAATGTACCGTAATCCAAGTTACATTACATTGTTGCGAGCTTCTTGCGCAACATCGACTCACGCCCTTTTTATCATCGGACGTTCTTTTATTAACAGGCTATCTTTCTTTTTATATGCACCTTCTGTGAAATCTTATTTTCGTATTATTTTCTTTCATTTTATAACGGTTTCATCCGTATGGTTTTAATTACTCAAAGAATAGAAAAAGAAAAAGTATATTTTTCTTTTATATTTTTCATTGAATATAAAATGACGAGTAAAAAAAATTATTATTTTCTAAAATGTAAAACGTTGTAAATGTCGTGGAAGCATTTGTTTAGACAGGAAGTCTCTGGGGGATAAATTAGCATGCCCGTAGAATATGAGGGTAAAGCGTCGAGACAGAGACAAATGCAACGAGGATGAATAGCGCTCGTCAAATGATTGTCGTCGGTGACAAAAGAGCGAGCTTTTGCCAACGTCATCGCCGAGGGACTCTCATCCGGATCCAGACGCGCGGGTTAAGGTTAAGTTCATCCGATCCCGTCGTTTTCAGAAGATGTGACACACAGACGCACACCACCGCAGGCAGTCGACAATGAAAATTACTAGAATCGAACGGATGAGAACAATCATGACTGCACATGAATTCTATAAGAACAATAATACAACCAGTCGAACGTAATTTCGTTGCAGTCCTCAACCATTTGCCATATCCGATCTTTTTTTTTTTTTTTTTTTTTTTTTTCTTTCGGTTCTTCTGAACTGTAATGACATTAAATCTCCTTCTTTTATAATTTAAATCATTGTCAACAGTAAAATCTAATATGAAAAACTACACTGAGAGAAAACGTCATTGTTGCAAAAAATATATATATATATTGTCATAGTGACAATGTCTATATTGTTAGAGAGATATTGTTCCAGTAAGAATATTTATTATATTATGAACCATATTTATGTTTGCTGTTTCTATAAATCCATATTATTGTGATGACAATAAAATATGGTGATTTTCCGATGTAACAATATCTTTATTGTACATACAAATATATTTTTTGTAACAAATATAGTTGTGTCAAACATAAATATGGTCTATACAAATATAATTATATTTAATACAACAATATAATATTGCAGCATCGTTATTGTTGGTAGTACAATGTTTTTTCTGAGTGTGGATTAAATTTTTATTAATAAACATTTTAAATTATATAAATGTTGCATATTACATATTATATTTTTTAACATACATTTCACTGAAATTTACATTATAATATTTAATATCTGTGGCTTTCCGGAAAAGCTAGGTAAGTCTATTTCTCTTTATTTTGAGAAAATGACGCTTCAAGTTTTTATTGAACATTATGTTATATGGATATAAACATACTAAATTACTTCGTAATCTTTAAATACCTCCAATACCGCGGCATTTTCAACTAAAGATTCATACGCTAAACATCGGCTTCTGCTATAATTGACACCACTCAGTGGTGCGGTTGATAGAACAGAACGGTGTGCTATACATCAAGCAAAAGTATAAATGGCGCTATTGCTTAATGTTAATTGCATTAATTACCACTCATTTAGGTTGAAACATTAATGTTTAGTATTTTGACACCAGTCATTGAGGTTTTCATGAAAATTTTTATTGTAATCCCAATCACTGGTGTTAATAGCAGTATTCGTTGAAGTTTATTTCTCTCCGTGCACGTAAAAATAGACGATTGGCTCAGCACTGGGTCAAATTCGGTCAGTATTGATTCACCGACCTTTTTATTCTTTTCTAAATTATTCTTTTTTCTTCAATGTGCCAACTTTATACAAAGAACTAAAATGCTGCAAAAACGACTGTTGTTTATAATCTGCCCCGGTAATGTTGCGACTATCGTTTAAACATCGAATTCTGACATTCTGTTGATATAACATTTTCTGTCGTGCCGACGTTAAAATGGTAACATTTATTTGAAGTTCATAAATAGAAGGGTAAATAACAGTTGTTTAGAGTTGTTTCGGTATTGCTTCAATAGTCATAACAATGCTATTATCGGATGCTGTCAGTCGATCATCGGCTAATTTCAAGTTATATGTCAATTCCGTCCAGGTACGGGAAATTCTACGTGGGCAATTAAATAATTACCAGTATAAGGCAACTAATTTAATTACAGTCAAACCTCGTTAATTCGAACCTCGTTAATTCGAAAACCTCCACAATTCGATATTATGTTCGTTTCCCTTGAGAAAATCTCTATAAATTTAAAGCTTGTTAATTTGAAACGTCTACAATTCAAAAATATTTTTTATTCCCTTCAGTTTAGAATTAGCGAGGTTTGACTGCAACTCAACACATTATATTAATTATTTTTCATATTTATATTATATTATATTTATAGCAGCAATAAAATACAACATGATTCATAATGAGATTTTAAATGAGTAGAAATTGGAAGCTCTACCTTATTTTTCAACTACAATAAAGAAAAAATTATATATGGAATAAATCAAGTGGCTTTCAGAATTTTCAAAGTTATAAAAATGAATTTTTTTTATTAAAATTACAGGTGTAGAATGAGAACCGATTATGGATGGCATCATGGATGGATTATGGAGTTCATCGAGAAGAGGGCCGAGAAAAATGGAAGATTAATTAGTGCAGTGTTTATTAATTATACTGAGAACGGTGAAAAGATAAAGATAGAGTTTCAACTATTTTGGATGTGTATTGTATATTAACAAAGCCGGAATAAATTTTACCACGCGACGTCACTTCGATATAAATATTACATATTGTCTCAGTTGGACAAGAGAAGATGCTTGTACTTGAAATTTGGAGATAAGGAAAAACATAAATTCACCTTAAAAAATACAACTGAGACTAAATTCGTACAACTCAGGCTGCAACGTAGCCTCCTTTTCGTATATAGTTTCTTGTATTCTTTTGCAACACTGTAGTGTATTATCAAAGATTGCTTGTGTCAATTCTTCCTTTTTTAGAAAATACAATTCTTGTAACATAAAGTAAACAATTGAAAGATAGAAAAGAATGAAACTAATAAGCAGGTGTAATATGGTTGCAATACCCATTTTCTGCTGGTATACATGTTCTTGTTGGAGTTACTTACAGTTGCAGAAAACGTAATAATGGATGAGGCATAACATTCATCGGTTGATAGCACTGATGTTTCGCCGCAAGAAGCCATAGCAGTGGATAGGCCTGATGAGAAACCTAGTAGGTCAGCACAAATCAGGACGCAGTGTACTGAAATAGAAATGGAAGACATTGATGTGGTAGACATTGATAGAGTCTTTAAATTCCTATGGCAGGTAAGCCCTATATAAAACATATCGATGTTTGTTCAGCGCTTGACAATCAATAAACGAGCTAAAAAAGCTTTAAACGAGACTGATTACTACCACATATTCTCAGTAGATCATAAATAATTATTCGACAAAGATGCTAGTCACAGTATCAACGAGTTTTGATACCAATCTAAGTATTTTGTGAATAAAAAAATTATTTCACATAAAAGGTGATTGCTTCTAGTTAAGAAGATCGACAGCTTGAATGTTTTGACGTTGAGGAGTGTCAGGGCGTCGAGGTGGGGGGTGTGTGGTCTTGCTGCCTACCGTGCGCCGCCGGTGGCGCCGGTGGCGGAGGAACAGAAGCTGTTGGTTCGCGAGGATCCTCACTTAAAACAAGCAAACCCGCTCCCACAAGGGAACTGTCTTCCTCATTAGAAAAACTCCAAGAAGAGATAGACGTCGACAGTCTCAGAAGTAACAATCGTTCCCACTTAGAGGACCTTTATCAAGATATTGATAAGCTGAAGGAATACCTTTATGGCGAAATTGATAACTTTAACGATTCGAAGGAGCAAATTAACAAAGAAGAAGAGACTATCCGAGAAGGTAACACTCAGCATCGGCTTAGTCCGCGGTTGCAGGACATTGAGGAAGAAGACGATGAGGAGTGCCGTTATAGCAAAGAGAGGTGAGCTGAATTTCGAAATACCCTTTCTTTTCTTTAAAGTGTAATGTGTTTTTCTGAAAGGTAGATTAAACTCTATTAGAAATTGCACAAAGTCACATATAAAAACATAATAAAACTTATGGATTTGATTCCCAATTTGTCACCATTTTCATGTTTGTGTATGATTTTGTATGTTATTTCTAATACGGAAGAGAAGAAAAGAATATGCCCAATTGCACGAATATCTTTTTTACTTTAATAGGGTTGCGTATGACACTGAAACCAGTAGCAAATAGCTCAGTATACAGAAACAAATAATTTTCTGTTGAATCAAAGAAATCACTTCGTCAAATAAATTTAAACGATTTTGTAAAGTGAATTTACTCGTGCGAAACTTACATAGTGACTTAACACTTCAATGGTCCGGAGAACTGATAGTTGCAATCCTGGTTCAGCTCGCATCGAATTTTCAGTTATATGTCACTGGACTAGCGATTTTGAGTCAACGACAAACATTCGCTGTATTTATATACAGAAAGTTAAGAAATTATTATATAGTATTCAATGCGATGTACCATGAGAGTGTTAACAGCAAAAATTACTTTTCCTATTTTACCGATATAAATTTATTGATAATATTGAATCAGCTTATATACAAGCATTACAATATTTAGAAAAAAATCAGACTCAAATTAATTATTCCATAAAAATAAAATTAATAAATAACGACTGTTTAATGTGAAACAGAATGTTACAATTTTGCTAATCGTAATTTCATAATTTTAATTTAACTCGGTATAGTCTGTTGGGTTATGTGTGACCAATGTCTTTAAAAAGTAATTAAGGTGAAAGGCCCAATTACTACTCAGGACCCTATTACTACTCAATTCTTTATTTTTTCTATTAGAAACAAATATAATATGTTTACTAAACGTGTAAAATAATTATTTATAATTATTTAAGTATTTTTAGTAAAACACTTTTATTATCCAATTTATATTCATTCTTAAAAAACAAAATAAAAAGTGAGTAGTAATAGGAACTAATGAGTAGTAACTGGGTCCTTCACCTTACTCATTTGCTCGAGTCGATGCGCGAGAGAGGTAGCCTCGAGCGTAAGTCTGGTTATTGAATCCGGACCTTCAATTATACGTAATGATAGTAATTATCATTATCTTCAAATTTTATAAATAATTATAGTAATTCATTTTATACATAAACAAATACTTGTAAAAAAAAAAAAAAAAATTTCTCGTTTCAGCTTTTAAGTATTCATAAAATTAATGCGCCTACAATAATAATTAAAGCCTTTTTTTAAAGGCTTCGGCATTTCTTGCCGAAGACTTCTCCCGTCAAATTCAGTATGGCTGCCATTTTTTAAAGAAATTATCATGTCGACTAGATAGGTTAGACAAAGAAACAGATGTTCGACAAACACAAGCACAGACCCATAACGATTCCTGACGCTTTGACATGAAACAGTTAATGAAACAATTAATTTAAATCCGATGTTTTTCTAAATATTTTAATGCTTTCACAGAACTTTCTTATTCAATATTATTGTTAAGCAGACTTCGGAAAGTTACTGAAAATAAATAACTCGTTACCGTTACCGTTACTATAGCTAAATATGTAACTTCGTTAGTAACGCGTTACTTTTTCAGCAATGCAACTCGTTACAGTTACCGTTACTTTAAAAGTAACGAATCGTTACTTTATCGTTACTTTTTTATTGATTTTTTTTTCTTTATTGATTTTAAAGGCGAAAATTTTATTTTATCAAAATTAAGTTTTCAATAACGCACGATGTAGAAGTGAATCCGGTATCGCCAAATAATCACAATCTGAAAGTTTTGGGAGCCTTAATAAGTGAATTTGACGGCTCTGATTAATAAATACTTTAAATGGATTCAGCAAGTAAATTTGGTGCGTCAAACTTACAGCCTTGATAATAATGCTACTAAACTGCTGATGAGTTCGAAGTTGAAGAATGACGCTTTGCAGTGGTTTTACTCAAAACCAGAACATTTATCGTTGAGGAAGAAGGTGCAACCTCTTTCGTTGCTTGAAAAAGGTGCAACGTCCTATGCTAATACATGGGATATTGCACCTTCTTCAAGCAACGATTGAGGTTGCACCTTTTTCCATTGGGGTGACGGTATGAAGTCCATGTATGATCATCGACCTAGTGCATTGGCGCGTCGTAAAGAGTTTGAAAAGAGAGTGTGGCAGCGAAACGAGTCTTTTAGCAAATACTACAACGACAAGGTCATTTTGGGTAATCATGTGCCGATATCTTCCGATAATATAATTAATTACGTCATCGATGGGATACCATACATCCAATTGCGACGTCAAGCCACTATGGGACGATTCAAGGAAGAAGCAGACTTTTTGGAAGCTTTTGAGAATATTTCTCTTGAGCACGACCAACGGAACAAGAAGACGACCGGATTTCAATCACAACATGCTACTTCAAAAGAATCCCCGGCGTCACGTCGTAAAGGGGTAAAGTGTTACAACTGTAATACTATGGGCCATCTTTCATCAGAATGTACGAAGCTACAACGGAAGAAGGGCACTTGTTTTGAGTGTGGAAGTGCCAGTCAACACATTCAAGATTGTCCCAAAAAGCAGTCTCGTAAAACCACGTCATCGAGTGTTGCTGCATTGGAGTCCTCATCCGTGAAGATAACTCTGGAAACCGCTTACATGGTACCAGTAAAGTATACGATTGGTAGTGATGTGTCCGAAAAATGTGAGTATACTATTCATGTTATGGTAGATTCTGGCTCTCCGATTAGTTTACTAAAAATTGATTATGTTCCGAATAATTTTAAATTGCAAAAGGTAACGGGAGATTGTTCTTTTCGAGGAATTAATGGTACGCGACTTAATATACTGGGAATTTTTCAGGAAAATGTGATAATTGAAATCGTTGTTATGAATCTTAAATTTCATGTTGTGTCGAATGATACTATTTCTTGTGGCGCGCTTCTAGGTCGTGATTTTATTTCTTCCCCGAATATAAGAGTAACATTTTCAAGAACATACTTATAGAGGAAATTGAGCCTGAATCTGCTGTGTTAGAATCAGTAAATTTTATTCAACAGATAATGAATATTGATTATGTTGACGAGCCTCTTAGTGACAAGAGTAAACTTAATATTAATCCCGAAATTGAGCAAACTGTTATAGACCAGGTAGAAACCATGTATCAATCATATTGCAGTTCTCCGGATAATGATGTTTTAGACTCTGAGTGGGAAATGTCGATAGAATTAAAACACGATAAACCTTTTTGTTTTTCTCTGAAACGATTAGCTTTTACAGATATAGAAAAGTTACGTGTTATTCTAGATGACCTTATAAAAGAAAAAGTTATTCGTCCTAGTAAATAACCATACGCCAGTCCGATAGTTCTCGTACGGAAAAGAACAGGTGAAATAAGACTATGCGTGGATTATCGCGAGTTAAACAAAGTTACCGTTAAGGATAATTACCCTACGCCCCTGGTCGATGATCATATCGATGGGTTAAAGGGAAAGAAATATTTCACCGCTGCGGAAGCAAATTATCATAGCTGCAAGTTGGAATGACTCGCAGTGGTATACGCTATTCGTAGGTTTGATGTTTACTTGTATGGTATTCCGTTCCGTATCGTTACTGACTGCGACAGTTTTCGCACTAATTTTTTTTCTTTTTTTTTTAGATAGAGGAAAATCCGTCATGGACGAACAGTGCGGGTGTTCTGCACTGAACAGTGTGAGACTCATACTCACTAAAATCCTCTATCTTGCGCCTTTATTGTGTGTTGGCGACTTAAGGATGGAAGGGCGCACGTTGCCCTGACACAAAAGATCCCATTCGAGCACCCGATGCCAATCCGTGGCACTTCCCCACGTCCCGGTGTCCTGGACGTCGTCTTGTTCCAGCGACTCCAGTTTAAATGACTGCCACGGAGAACCCTTAAAGTTATAAAACCCAAGAGCCCCCCGGACAGCCCCATCCTCCGGAGCCGCATCGCTGACCGACCCGACCAAACTCCCCTCCACGATAGATTGCAGGACGAGAAGAAAACACTAGATGGTGATACATTTGTTAACTCTGAGATACCCCGATTACATCATGGTTCTTGCCGTAATAGCGTCTTTTTCCCTCGTGCAATTCATCCAGCGACTGAACGGCACTGACAATCTGCGCGTCGATAACCCACGATACACCGTCCCGAGTCGCGACTATATCGGGTTTGCGAAGACCCTTAGTTGTTCGGAGGTGTGACTCCTCGCAAACCCGCCACCCCTTATCGCGAAGGCCGCTAGCGAGCACATTGCAAATAGCATTGTGCCTAAGTATGCGGCCACCGTGGGTTCAGTGGCAGACTTGGACGATGTGGGTGGCTGCTTCCGTGGATTGACAACCAATCCCACATCGTGTTTCCATGGCCTGCCTCCTTACCCCACGACATGTTCGTATTCGCGAGGGTAGAGCATTTATGCGTACATGGTGGTATTGCACGTAGTCGCGATCCGAAAGGTACATACCGTTCCGTACCCAAGAAGACGACGCGGCACATTTAGCGCTCTCGCAGAGCTCAAAACCGTCAAACAGTGTGCGGGTAAACAGTGTGAAGTTTACTCGCCCACTAGCGCATTTCCTTTTTGTTGTTTCTCAATACGACGTCGTTTCGGATCAAGGCTTTGCAAGTCCAGTGAACGCGCTTTTGCACCCACCCCGCGTCAAAAGAAGCACGAACCTCGGGCAACGATGAATTCTCGAGGGACTCCAACCTCTCGACCATCAAGCACGGGATGAAGGTCTCCAACGCCGGTATACTCAAACCACCCTCCCTGACTTGCGCGATAAAATAGCCTTTTGGCACATCTTTCGGCAACCGAAACAACCGGCGGACTGCACCACGCACCTGCACATCGAGGGCTCTCAGTTTCCCGAGAATAGCCCCGGCGAGAACAAGCTTGTGCTAAAGCCTTGGAAAAAGATCTGTGGCTTCCTAGAAAAACCAGGTAACTCCATTTTTTATGAAAATTGAGTTTGTCATAAATTTAAAAAGTTTTTCAACACAATTATCATATCTTCTGGCTAGTAATAATATAATGTTAAAAAAAAAACTTTAAACGTGTTTTCCTTAAAATAAACAGAAATGGAGTTACCTGGTTTTTCCTGAAAGCCACAGAGATAACAACACAATATATCTGTGGCTTTTAGGAAAAACCAGGTAACTCAATTTCTGTTTATTTTG
>JABFQA010000789.1:0-16840 GCA_022817065.1 Probaryconus sp. ZL-2020 | reverse complement strand
AATCGTTTCAATTTCTTTTCAATATTTGATTTTTTTTTCTTTATTCTTTACGTAAGTTACGTGCGTCTTGCCTTTTTGCACTTGATCATATATATATATATAATATAAAGTTCAAGAAATTACATATATAACGTGCACAAAGTTTGTTGTATTAAAAATGGAGGATACTTTCAACTTACAATACAAAGTTGCTGAATAATAATAATACCGTTTGGCCAAATGCTGCTTCGTCTTACCTGAAACATAGAGAAAAAAAAAAAACACTGACATTAGAATTAGTTCTACACAAGAAATAGTTTTTTCGCGTTCATTCTGTGGTTATATATTTATTGAAAGGTACTGATCACTTTTCTCAAGTGCAGTATGTAATTTATGGTTAATAACTGTAATTTTATGTTAAACATGGTAGCTTAAACTTCATGATATTTTTCACATCATTTTGTATTGCATAACAGTTACAAAAGTTGCTCTGGAAGTCAAAATTTATTAAACATCGAAATTTCAGAACGAAAAAGGAAACTTTTCAATTAAAATTCCATAATTACAAAAATGATTTAAAGTGTTTTATGAAAGGACTTGATAAATATCAAAGTTATCGAGTTAAAATGTTATCAAATGCAAAAATTCGAAAATGAAACGTAAGATTACAACAAAAGGCATTTGATTTCTGTTTCATTTGAAAGCAGTCAGGGCGACTGAATGTTGCCAAAAGTGGCGTTTTGAAAATCTGAGTCATCGAAGTAACATTTTTGTTCGCACGAGACGTTATTAAAACAGGAGACTACACGACGAGAGGAAAATAAAGGACGCGAACGGAGAAGTATTAGATGTGGGAAGAGATAAGCCGGGAGAATGGCGCTGCCGTGAATGCAAGGGTGTGACGCGAAACGAACGGATCGAGTGCCGCCATTTCGAAAGGCCATACCAAACAGGGATCTTTCGAAACTTTTGACAAAATTATGCCTAAGGAACAATGCAAAAGAGCCTGCTGATATTTCAGCCGACTAATGGCAAAGCTTGCATTTTTCAATCGTTCCACAAACTCGGCCAAAGTATTCCCAACTTCGACTGTGTAATTTAAAGTACACTTGGCAAAAACTTGCGGCAAGATTTACTTTCTTTTTTACACTGTACTTACAGAAAAAGTTTTATACACGTGGAAATGAGTATTAACAATAATTATAATGTATATCACGTGAACAAAGAATTTTTTTTATACTTTACTATCGGTTGGACATTTAATCCTGAAATTTACATTCGAACGGATTCAGAAGAAATAGAATTTTTGCAAAATTTATTTGGATATAAAAATTTATTGTTATGTGTTTAAAGAAATGAATAAAAAATCTTGCTCTTAATGAAAAAAAAAAAAAAAAAACATCGCCATTGCTTCGCCATTACTGTCGCCATATTGTTAGCTGAGCAATGAACACCATAAAGAATAATGTTGAGGGGTAAATTGTGGTGGGGAATAAAAAGTACTCGTGAGACAAAGGTCAGTAGTAAATTGCTTTTGGCATTACATATATTCAACCCCGATGAGTTGACTGTTTGATTTTAAAAGGAAATAATTTTAATTTTCTTTCTAAAACCCTCTCGATGCAATATAAATATTTAAAAACAAAAATTTTTTCTTCTTTCCAACGAATCCAATAATATCTTGGATAAATTACAAATACGCCATTTTTCTCCCAACAGATATGTCTGAGGAATTGATATTTTATTTAATTTCTGACTTTACCTCAAATGTTATCAATGTTGCAAATGCATAAACTGTGCATCAGATGTGACGTTCGATTAGATTTGTAGCAAAGGAAACGTCTTTCGATGTGCTTGACGTTTTTTTCATCGTTGACTGGACTCAGAGTTCCATCAAAGAGGAAGGAAGAGTAACGTTTAAATAAATATAAACGTCGTCTACGTCATGCCGGAAGCCCAGTGACTCGATATCGAAAGCAGCGATAAACGTTGCGTAGAGAGCGTTCTGTAACTATTGCGCAAAGAAAATAAAAACTCTAACGAAGCCCTTCATAAATAATCGTCAATGGAAAAAGCATTATCCTCAAGGAAACGTCACTGGGTATACGAGATCATTAAAATGGCGATATACATCGCAAGATTACGATTTTATATCGTTCAACTTGAATGTCCAAATCGTTAAATTTATCATGTTTACTTCTACTAAATTCAGGAAGGAATAGCATTCGTTTGGAGACATTAAAAATTTTGTTGAAACCAATTTTATTTGTTAATTGCAAATTTCTCAATTGTACAGTTTTAATTTAAAAGGATACCTTTTTACAATAACAATGTATTTTTAGATGAAGAAGGAATGATTTTAATCCTTAGGGGAAAAGACGAAAGAAAGGATGAAAATAATCCTAATGAAATGGAATAATCGGTTCTTGAGGAAACGTGTTGCAACTTGTGCGTGGACTTCCGCGGACAGAGATGCGAGGGTTGCTGTGATATCCGTGTATTATATTCGATATTATATCGCGAAACACGAGACGTTAAGAGTAGAATTCGACGCAAGTTACACTCGACCAAAGAGCTATCACGGAAACCCGAAGAAAAACAATTCCAGATTAGAAATGCCGATATCTTTGGCCTACACAAATATTTATGATTCTGAAAAGTTCATTTGAAACTCGAGCTGAGAAATATCAGTTGTTTCATGCGGGGAATATATATATATATATTTTTTTTTTATTTCATTTTTCGTTGGGCTTGTTGCAGAGTAGAACAGTTTTTCTTTGTCGATTCGAAACGCCTGGTCGCAAAAAAATTCTGCAAGATCACAAAATTTTTGCTCCTTTTTATGAACGTGACGTTGGCTTCCTTAAGATGATGACGCCACCAGCCAAAACATCTTACGCCATAGAGCCTCCTCGACGTGCTCGTTCACATAGAAAATGCTTCGCAAATATACTTTGTTTTAACTTTCGAAATGTATATTGTTTATACAATTTTTTTTCAGCGCGTGGTTTTTGAGATATAAAAAAATTTCTTATTATTTTTTTAAATAAACTTTAGTATTAAAGTCTATACATTTTGATGCAACGTTAATCTTTAAAAATTGTTAAATTTTTACTGTACAAAAATGAAAAAAATGTTACCATGAAAAAAGTTACGTTAAACTTGTCTTTATAATAAAAGTTAATTTTTATAACACATGCAATGAAAATATTGTCTTGGGACAATACATTTTATTATTATTAGGACTATAAAGTTCCAGTGTCCGCCCGCATGGCAAGCCTGAAAATAATATAGCCTTACACTTGTCACAAAAAGTTTTACTATGCAACAAAAAGTATAGTATGGATTAAACGACAGGATTATTAACTTAGAGAAGTTGGCAGGGCTCGATTTTGGCTCCAACTGCCTTCGCCTTCTGCTCCCAAAATCACCTCGTAAATAACCACTGTTTTCGGTCCTAACGCGCAGAAAAATAAACTGCAAAAATTACTAACTTTGTATAGAGAAGATACAGTTTCAACAATTCGATAAATTACTATCTCAAGTTTCTTCAAAAGTTTCAGACTTCATCTTTTGAAAGAACAAAAAAAATCTTTGTCCTTAATTTTGCAGCAAAACATGATGTTTTGTAGAACAATTAGGAAAATTTGTCAGCTTGTGTAAAGATGAAAAAGAAGCCCTAATAATCTTGAAAGTGGATTCCAAAGCAAAATTCGGTTGCTGGCACAAAATACGAACTCCGTATAAAGAGAATAAATGTTTGCGAATTGCATAATGACACCAAGCTCATAATACAATGGCTGGCGTTGTGGCATCGGAAGCCAAGAAAAGAGTAGCAATTTCCATTGGTCCGTAATTTGACATTCCTTTAACATTGCTCCTTTGCGTCTCTTTTCTCGCATCTCCAGCTCCCTCTCTTATTCCTTTTATCTGGATATAATGATACACCGAGTCGCGTGTATAATTTTCCGCGATAATTAATTAATCACACCAAGTCAACAGCACTCGCTTCGAACGAGATTTTTATTCATCCTCAACTTGGAATTTCGTGTACTCTTTTTTTTTTTTCCTTTGTGAAATTTAATATAGAGAAGATAGATTAAGGATACTCACAAACACACCAATAAAAATACATTTTAACTATAACGATATTTGTAGTGCGTTCTGGTGTATTTAAACAAGACTCGAAATCTCGTTTCGATGTTTATTTTGCTCTCGGAGAACACGTCGAGAGAATTTTCGTTTTGCTATTTTTCGTAGTCAGTTGATCCTAAGAAAATAGTCATTGTTATGATTATTACTGAAATTTTGTAAAATTAAATTTTCGCATTTTTTTTGATTTTCTAAAACGTAGAATGTATAACTTTGTCAAAAAATTTCATAAAAAAAAAAAAAGAAACAGTACAAATAATTTATAAGCGCGAAAAGTCCATCGAGTATTATTCGTCGGGAATTGTGTTCGAATTGAACGAGTTTCGGAGTTTGGCAAAGAAAGAATGATGGCCAGAAAAAAGGCCCCCACAGTTTTACAACAGGGACCAGAATTAACCATTAACATACGATTGCGGTGGTAGCGGCCAGCCCCCGAAATTCGACACCATGATTCGAGTCCGACATGTGCCAAGGCTATGCCAACGCATAAAACATAGTTCGGTCTATTAGTTATAAGCTAACGGGTGGACCTGAAGGAACCTCATGTCCAAAAGAATAAAATTTCCGTTTTATTGATCGCATTCTTCACGTAACTATACATTTTATGTGACGTGAAATTAACGTGGAACACACTTCTAATACAATTTTTGAGAAACGAAAAGTTTCGGCTACAAAGTTTTTTTTTTTTTTTTTCCTGGGTTATAAAAGATTTTAACTGTCCAGATTTTAGATTACATAAGACTTTGGCATCTAAATTGTGGAGATCTACAGTGTGGGATAAAGTCAGCGAGAATATATTTAAACAAATTCTAATTTCATTTTGTTCGCATTTGTTAAAATTTCAAACTATCTGATTTGGCCCTAACAATGTATTTTAGAGCCTAATTAGAGCCAATTTAAATTCGTATCCAAAATGTAATTAAAATGATAATTAAAAAATATTTTTACATTTTCAAATTACAAATTTAATTACCGCCTATTTTCATACATTATGCATAAATTGCATCTTTCGCATATGGTTACCATGTGCAGTCCTGTATAATTCGAAAACACGACTTTGTTCCAAATTTGTTTTATCGCATATAATACAACTACACACACTCATAATTGTTACATCATACGTAGCTTATGAGATTGTTTCTTTCCAAACGATTCGTGGAGACACATTGACTCATTGCGTAAAATGCCGTTCATGAAACCACGGTCTCGAAAAAGCGATAAAAACAAAAGGCCATTCGCGTGCTTTGAACTTTTTTTATCATCTATTGCGAACTTCCGGATTTGAAGATCGGTGCTCGGCGTTAAGGCACGCAGAAAAGAATGCCAAGTAACTAAATTTCAACTCCAAGCGTTTCGCGAATATTTGCCTTTGTTTTTTGAAGACATTTTTTTTTTTTTTCTACCGCAGAGGAAAACCACACAAAATGACTTGATTTAATTATCTTGAAGTAGAAAATTTCATTATTACAAATATTTCAATTTAAGTGTTTTTTTTTTTTTTTTTTCAAATTTCCTTAGTTAACATCGTTTTTAAAGATCCTTTAGTGAAGATCATTTTCAAGAATACTTCGAAGAAGATCATTTATCAAAATCAAAATTAGTTGGCAATTAACATCAACCATCAAAATTGAATCTACTGAACGTGCAATTTCCGTAGACACATTATTTCGCTTTAAAAATAACAGCACGGTGGTTATTTTGAAAGCTAGAGTTCTTTATTTGAGAAGCCACGTCTTTGAAAATGACGAAGATAAATTCTCGCGGATGTTTCGAGTCGCGACATCCGGTTCCGGCTTAACGTAGATTACGTTGCGCTGCTCGAATCTTTTGTATCTGCGTCTCCCGTGCCTTTTTAAAGTGTACCTATACTCTCTTGGTTAGTTCGCGTGCACGGCCGATCGCACACGTGGCTAAAACGGGCATTTCGGCAATGATGCGGAAAAGACTAAAAAGAAAACAACCAAAAGGAAAAAGTCGCACGAAAGACGATACTCCAAAACGCCCCCGTGATATAGTCCATCTTAAAATAAAAGTCACAAAAATTCATCACGCAACATATTTGAAAATAAGATAAAATACAACGGATACCTCTTCAAAAACCAAGTGTCCAAACACTTGTTTCCTCGTCGGAGAAAAAGGATGATGCGAAAAAAAAGAAGATGAATTTTTTTTTTTTTTCACTTCCAAAAAGTACCAGACAAAACTCTATAAAAAATGGACTTTAATTTATGTTTTATGAAGGTAAAATGAATATGAAAATATTCTAATGTAATCATGAGAAAGAATATTTTAGAAAGTAATTATGCATATTTGTTAATACGATCAAGGTAAAACTGTTGGCAAATTTTTGAGACTGGCAAATTTCCTCCAATAGCCAAGCGCGGAGGTGAAACGTAGAATATCACCGGCACAGTTAATCCTCAAATAAAGATGAATATCCCACCTCTCGGTCCGCGTCGAATATTCGAAAGAAAATCGTCTTACTACTTAGAATAAGGAAGATCCGACAGATAATTTAAGCAAAGTGTCTTAAAATAAATTAAGACAATCTCGAAATCAACATATCAAGTTTAACAGCGTTGTTGTTCGAGCCATTTTCCGGGGGTTGTACAATAAAACACGTACCTTCATTAAGCAACTGCTGAGCATCAAATGGACCTTGTTTTGTTTTTTTTTTTTTTTTCACCCCAATAATAATTTCCAGCAGCAGTTGCTCGTCAATTTTAATTTTCAAACTTTCAAGTAAAAAGTTTTAAAGAATATGATGCACTTGAAAAATATGCCTCAATTCATTATCGTCGTTGTTTAAAATTTTCATTGATCCCAATTAAAGTGTTCGAGCACGAAGAATGTTTCTGTAACAAGGGAGAGAGATAGCTCAATAGGAGCCAAGACCGTAGGCTTGGCTTGGCGTTGAATATGCGAACGTAAGTCGTCTAAATCGGAGTAAAGCAAAGAAGGCCAAAAGCGATCGCAAAACCTGCAGAAAAGAGCGAAGGAGGAAGTTTCATCGTGGCCGTGCAATAACGCTTTGATAGGAGTTGTACGAGTAAGAGAACTAAGAGATAGCAGCAGTGGATTAGTGTACGAGTGAGTCGGGCACGGTTTCGTGGTGGTAGTCGCGGCCAAGACGAGGGCAGCGCCTCGCGACGAGGGAACTTGCTTAAAGCCGATGGAACGTTCGCTCGGCCGGCGACCCAAACCGAGCCACAGTCAGCCGAAGGCGCCCCTACGCTTATCCCCTTTATGCCTGCCTCTGCCTGATTCCACTCCGGACTTCCACTCCGCTCCGCTCCGTCTCCACTTCTGTCTCCCTTTCGCCCTCGCCTTCTCTCTATCTCTCTCTCTCTCTCACACACACACACACACTCATTCTTTCTTGCTTCTTCTCTATCTCTCTTTTTCTATCTGTTCCTCTTTCTCTCTCTCGGCGCCATTTCCTATACATCTCTCACGCGGATGACGGGGCTGCACGGGGTTAACATGCCTATATAGGAGGGACACGTACGGCGCACCTCTTCTCTGTAACTTTGACACGCGACCCCACACGATCGCACCGACTCCTATGATATTCCTATGATATTTTCTGACTTTATGCTTCATAACTGTTGCTACCAAAATACCCCCTTTTGTACGCCCATTTATACGTTTCAGAAAATTTATACTTTTCGTTTTCATTATTCTTGTTTTTTTATCTTTTTTTTTTTTTTTTTTTTTTTTTTTTTATTTTGGTTTGTATGTTTGGATGTTACTGATATTACATTTGATGTATAATTTAGATTTTCAGGGGTTGTTTTTAGGATTATGTTAATTTTTTTTGTAAGTTTGGATATACAATAAGTAGAATAAGAATTTGATATTCAATGATTTAAATAAACTGAAAACAAGATTATGCTGTAGCAGCATAGAATTATGTTGATGCTACATAAGCTTGAAGTCTGATCAACATTTAATCTTCAGTATAAGTTATGTGATGGTATTCACTGTCAGAAATGTGCAAACTCATATCAGTGACATACGTTGAATTTTAAAAGCAATCTTTAAAAATCATCATATTTCTAAAAGTATTTTTCAGGTAATGTGATATTTACATTTATAATAACATAGTTTGGAGTTTCTTAACTTAAAGTGTATTATTGTTTTAAAAGATTTCTGAAATGAATGTAACTTTATTAAACTTAAAACTGTTTTTGAATAAAACGTGGTAACAGAGATTGTATTTTTTTCCAACATTATCTAAATCATTTAATGTAATTAATGATGTAGTTGGTATTTAACTAACTTTACTTTCGATTTAGTAATTAATTTAGCAAATCTGGAAAATTAGTCTGGCAAATGATGATATATTTTATCGAACTCCACTGCAAAGGAAAAATGATAAATGATACTGAGTCAGACTGTTTCCTGAAATCGTACAAATTTAACATTTATATAATTTAAAAATATCTTTAAGAGCTTGTCATAATCATTCATATGGAACTCTTTAATTACAGTACTTTTAATTTATATCATAATAATATACGCTAAGAATAGTAATTATAGTTCTTGTTCTTATTTTGTTATTAGAATTTATAATTAAAATTTGTGCAATAGTTAATATAAAAAATTTATTAGCATTTCTAAAGAATCTTTAATGAAGATTATTTTTAAAAAAAAGTCATTAATGATGATCATTTTTAAAGATTACTTCTGAACCACGTTTATTCAACTGAACATTACTTAACAAGCAAATGTAATTTCGTTGCAATTTCACTTTTCGCCAAAAAGGAAGGCAACGGAATAAAAGAAAAAAAAAAAAAGAAATGCAGAATTTGAGAATTAAAATATTAAAAAATTCCCCTTTGAAATGAAACTTGTGACGATTAAAAAAGACCCTCGAATTACAGTGGAAAATAGTAATTTTACACATGACTTTGTTGCGGAGCGTACGCGAAAGGTACGCGAACGTACGTGAATAATTCATAAAACATTGACGAAATAATTTGGATGACGCAGGGGCGGCATGTGGGACGAAGATATTTGTATCGATATGCAGTTTTAATGCAATCCATCAAGCGGGCCAGTGCACGCAGCATTTACGTGGCGTGTCGACAAACGGAAAAGCGCCTTTAGACTCGACTCGAAAGGAGCATCCGACCACGCGCATTACCACCCTGTCTTGGCTTCGGGGTAGTTATAACCCTTATCAGATCGCCGGTTAAGCACAGGTGCAAGACACGTAGCGCATACGTCATTAACGTATAATGCGCCGCGAAAATCGATATTCACCGAAGCAAATGCTGCATTAATCCCGGAAAGACCGGATCACCGTTTTTTTTTTTTTGTTTTTTGTTTTTTTGCCAAACGACTGATCTCGCAAACAAACTTTTATTTTTAATTTCCGAATCGCCCGTTACAATTTATGCAATACTTTATTTTTATCTTTTTTTATCCAAGACTGTTCGGCTCTCGAAGAATCATTTTTTGCAGAAACATTACCTGCAAAAATAACTTTTGTAGACAAGACTAGAAAATAATTTTCTGACAACAATCTGTCTAAAACAAAGTGAATTGAAAATGAATTCATAAGGGAAAATTAGAAAAGAAAGCAGATTGTTTAATCATACCGTTAATTGCAATTCCAAAAACAAGACAAAAATGTAACTTATATTGAATTTCAAAACGGGTTTTTGATCTCGCAAAGCGATTTTGGTAAACCGAGATCTACGTACTTTGGAGATAAAACGTTAACGGACATTGCGGTCTATTAAACTCGTTGCGTCTTACGATTTTTTTTTTGATGGCCCACTGAGAAGGTAACATCTTATATTGGTTTCTTTATAAGGCCACCGCAAAATGAACGCTGGATTGTCAGATCTATTACCTTGTAGGAAATTGCACGAAGATACTTATGCAAATCCCTTAATCGTAATTAGGATATGTTTTGCTGAGGGATTGACTTTGAATGATATGTTTTTTTGTCGAGAAGTGGTTTAACGTTTAATCTACTTTGTTGGTATTGCATAGTTAAACTTTGGCAATTTGTTATGGTACAGATTGGGAAGAAGTTGATATGGAGAATACGTTAAAACGTAATATGACAGATTATTTTCCATCATTTTCTTTGTAATATTTCCTTTGGAAAAAATTAAAAAAAGAAAAAAGCGTAATCATAATGAAATTCTATTTCAAACATTCTAAATTCTAAAATTCGTTCGACAGGAACTAACTAAAAACATATATCTTGTGTATCACTCGTGTCTAAAACTGAAAGTTGGCATACGTTATCATTTCAACATTGGAGCTATTAAAAAGTTCGATAATCGCCAAACTAACGATTGACCGAAATTGCAATCAAAGTTTTTGGAAGATTGTAGTTGCGGTCTGTCGATCGAAAGCACGTTCTTCGGCCAGGTCGACCGTTAATCAAGGTAATAGCGGAAGAAATCGCATGGGCCAAAAGAATGGAGAGAACAAAGGGAACGGAAAAAAGGGGGAAGAGAGAGAAGCGAGGAAATGTAATTGCAAAAGCAGATAAGAAAAAAGCAGAGGAGGCGGGAAAATGTGAAAGATGGCGCCATCGCGATATGCACCGTTCACACGCCACGCGACCGATATCTCGGATATTACTCGTGCAAGTGGGTTACTCGTCTCCGTTCCACGATGCTACTTAATTGGACACTGCCAAGCCACACAGCATACGTGCACCCAGCTTGCTTTATTGCCAGCTATTATGCTAGATAAAGATGAACATACTTTAATTACGAAATAATTATCCGTTAAAAACTGTGGCTTGGAAATTGTTTGACTTTTTCACATCACTGGAAACCACTTTTTCAAATTTACCGTCCTTTTTTTTTCATTTCCCATTTTTAATGGTTTATTCAAGAAAGAAAAATATATCATTCTCTCTAAGAAATTATTTAAATCTTCTTAAATTAAAAATGATAATCAGGAAAGAAATTTTTAAGATCAGTCTCTTCGCCAGAGAATTTGTTCAAATTATCTTCAACTGAAATTATTTAGAAACTATCTTCACCGCATTGTCTTCAGAAATAATATTTAACCAATTGATTCGAATATAATTATAGTTCGTAATTAATAAATCTTAGATTCATTCCTACAAATACTTTGATGGAAATCATTTCTTAAGATTAAAGATCATTTTTTGAATATTATTTGAAGGATAATTATCGAACGCATTTCAATTGAAAATTGAAACGTGAAAATTGTTTTTCTATATTTTTATTATTTAGATTTAGAAGTTTAGCTGTTCATTGAAAACCGGTTGAGAACCTTTAGTCGCGTTGGTTGGGTGGATAAGAGTGCGAGATTTAGCGAGACGTGGTTGAAAGGTGTGGGCGTACACAATCGTGTTTCCTGGCTTCTCTCTGTGCAAGCGCTCTTTACGTTGCACACACCCGTCAAGAATTTTGGAAAATCTTTATAATACAAATTTACCCAACTGTTCTCGAGACAATTTCCACAATTGACTCGCTATAGAAAACTGCTGGAACCACTTATAACGATGTTTCACCAAATGGACTGATTCTGAGAAAGAACGATACGGATAAACGAGAGAAATATGAGATCCTATAATTTTCCAGGATTCGGTAATACAATATAAACTTACATTCAATCCGTTAGGGATTACGTGTTTTTTTGTAATACCTTTTGTAAAAAAAAAAAAAAAAAAAAAAACTTTTACGAATCACTTTTTAAGTAAGATAAGTACAAAAAATTTTTCATTCGATTTTTGTTCAATAAAGTTACATGATAATTCATAGAAATAGAAAATTAATTTCGCTGAAAACAAAATCTATGAAATTATTTTGCAATTATTATGACTGTGTTTGTGATTAACTTGTTTATATAACGAAAAGTACAAGATGTGTATATGTAACATTTTATTGTGTTATTTAGTAATTTTATGCTCGCGGCCATAAAAAGAAATACACTGTTTACAATTTTTCCTCATTCTTTTCACTTGGTGTAGTACAAGAACGGTTTTAGATCGTGAAGTACATATTTTGTTAAAGATTCAATTCTGTCTATTGTTCTTGCTTTGGGATATTTGTTACGTATTCATGTCTTCTCTTTGCATATTTCCAACAAGACAAGCCATTTAATTTCTCATCAGAACAATTCTGAACATTTGAATAATTTCAAAGGAAACCATTCTAAAAAATTATTAATTACAGCTTTTAATAATGTTAATCATTTTTCGAAAGTGATGACTTAATTATACGAAGAATTATCTTGATTCAGAAGAAAAAAGCGTTTCTGCTTAAATGTGATATTTCATTTTTCAATAAGAAGAAAATATTTTAACTTTTTGAACTCATTTAACTTGCTCATATAATCCTTAAATATTTCGCAGAATGATTACACTAAAGCCACATCTTTTTCAGTGGATACTATTTTTGCAAAGTTATAATGCCCTAAATACCAGCAACTAAAACTAGGTAATTGACAATTATGCTGCAGTTTTAACGCGCGGAGTAATTGCATAAGATCGAGAGATAAATACAAATGAACATATGAATCTTGAAGTAACAAATCTATTTTGTTAATTATTGTTTCTTTTTTTCTTTTTCAACTGAAAACTGGACTTTCGAAAAAGCCAGAACAAATTGGACTTTGAAAAAATAAATAAATCGCTATTTCTGTTCAGTTTTCCTCTTTTTTCAATTTTAACTATATCCAAATATTTCACTATACTATAATCCTGTTTACTGAGAGATTTTCTAAGTCATTCTTCCTAATTCCAATTTACCCAGATTTAGACAGTACCACCTGCGAACCGCAAAAACTTAGACTCAATCCGAAAGCCTAGAAACACTGCGCAGCCACTTTAATATTATCATTTTCCAGACGATTCTAACCAAATGGAAACTTTTTCGTTCCGTTTCGTTTCAAAAAAATTTTCAATATTCACGTAACGTAAAGAAAAAAGGGCAGGTAGAATAAGAAAAATAATGAAAATAAATAAAGAGAGAATGAATGACCGAGAGGGATAGACACAGGATGAGAGAAGATGTATAGATAAGTCGAAGCGAACCGAAACGATGCGGAAAATACCGAAGAGGATGAGACACTTCTACTTTGGTTCTTCCGTCTCCTTCCTTGTCCTGTTTGTTAGGCGCGTTCTCTTTTTCTTATCAGGGGGCCCTGTTTGTTCACTTTCTCTTTCGCTTTATCATTCCTTCTCGTTTCGTCCATCTGTCTTCTTTTATCTTCCTCAATATTTGCCGTTCCTCGCATGCCAGAGCATAGAACGAAGGCCACCCGCTCGTCAAATTTCTACCACGGTACTTCTTACTCAAAATTCGATCTGTCCTGACGCACTCGACCGTAAAGCTACGATGACGGGGTAACATTCGACTCGAAACTTCGACTTCGATTCCTTTTTTAACGTTATGGTTATTAAGATTCTACATTTTTTTTGTTGGTATTATTTTTATCTCATAGTTCACGGGGGAATTAATTCTATGAAACGTTAGTGAACTAACTCTAGAATTCAATTACTGACAAACGAAAATAGGATCGTAAGGAAACAATTTTTAACAATGATATTCTATCGAAACAACTTGAAGAAAATGATCTACAAAAGATTGCTGATAACAAAAAAAAAAATTTAAGAGAAAATCCTGGGAATTAGAAATGTTTTTTAGAAATCAATAAGCAAGTCATTGTACAAGAAAAAGTGATATCGCGAACGGTAGAAAATGTCAAATTACCGATATTGCGTTGAACATATTCTCATTGGTTAACACAATAAACTGAAAGTACGCTTCCAATTTCAATTGCAATCATCATTAAACCAACATAAGACAAAATTTCACAAAAGTATCGTGCACAAGAAAGATAAGATATTTCGTAATCATCAATAAGTGAAATAATCGCCAAATCAAGATTTATTTTATGTCTAATAAACTGCTATTCTTACAAAGAGACGATTATAAAAACCTCTGTTTCATAAACAAGCCTTATTCGCAGTGAACTATTAATCAATGTCCAATTAAAATTTATGTTCTATCTATTTATGAAATATGATAAATTTGGACTTCCTTATACGAAGATTTGACTTTTGCTCTTACTATTCTACTCCGAAATCTGAAAAACAAGTTTCACAAAACAATTCAAAAACAATTATCTTAAAAATGAATTAAATATGATTGGAATAAATATGAGAAAACAGGGAGAAGTGTGAATTAATAAGATTAACTTCGCTTTAATGAAGGAAGATAATCGATGGACGGTCGCGCGCGCCGACAACAAAATTCGGTGGAAAATAAGACGTTAACGAGTTTGAAATTTGTGTAATTCGCGTAGCTCGAGGCTACACAAAATGTGCGTGAGCGTCTTAGTAAGTCTTCTGCGCGTCACTCGGAACGTTAGAAAGAGACGTTTGGAGGCTATTGGCTCGAGGGCGTCATTCATCTTACAACGACCTGAAAGTTGATCGAGAAAGCCAGAAATAATGTACGCTACGAAGGTCCTATTTCCGTGATGTCGCTGAAAATGTTCAAACTATTTAAATTTTGACTTCAAACTATTGTAATTTAAATTCCTACATAAAACTTTCCATTTCATTTTCATTAGGAAAAATATGAAATGAACTTCAGAAATGAATTTTTTAAAGATGATTATTAATGAATTATTCAGTTTGATTCAGTTTTAAAAATTTTTTATTGAAAATGAACTTTTTTAATACCCTGTGATTATTTCAAAATCGTTCAGAACGATAGAATCAATCATTCAAAACTCAGGCACATGGTTATTTTTGTTATAGTTCAGAAAAATTCCAAAAATCCAAACCCAAAGTCTCAGAAAACTTTTCACGTAAAATACTATGTTTCAGCCAAAAGAAACCTTTTAGTGAAAATTGGCCCTTAAATTTGAGTAACATCATGGTGAAATTTAGTATCCCATTGGTCGACGATTGTTAAAATTTAGCATCAAGTGGTACACGCAATGCAACTTACTTCTTCTAAACTGTTACGTCCTAAAATGAAACTAGCATATTATTTCGACTTTTCATGTTGCAAATTTACAGTTTTATTACAATGTTCCATGAAACTCACTGTTAATAATATTTTCAACAAAAACTGTTTTAAAATTCCAGTTCGTTTCTAATTTATAGTTTATTTTTAACCTTTTCTAAACATTTTCTGATACATATAAATTAAATTTGTTAAGTTCAATTCATCTTTTTTCGAATCGTCAACCTAATTTTTTTCATGATGATTGTGTGTGGTTGTTTCGTAATTACTTTTACTTTATAAAATCTTTGTTAAACATAATTCTCCTGTGACATTTGAATATTCTTGCCATCATTAAGTTTAGCTGAATGCTTAACATCGTCCTATCATTCCTTGGTTCTTTGTCCTTTTTCTACTTCTCATGCAGTGTAGGAGGGTTTAGAAACGAGCGCCTCCCACCGAACGTACAATACGCAGGCATTCACAACATACTTTGAAATTGAGCATCCCCTCTTCTGCTCTCAATGACTCTCAAACCACCTATGTAAATGATGATAAAAATACAAGTTCCTTCGTTCTTTTCTATTTTCATAACTCTGCATCGTTTAAATAAAATAACGTTCAGTTTGTTGTTTACGTTGCATTATCCAATCAAAAATTTAAACTTTTAATATTATACAACAAACAACGATTTCTCTAACACCACCAAATCCTTCACCAAAAATCATTACCAAACAATAACCTTCATTGAAAATACTTTAAAAATTTTGTTGAAATCATTAAGAATGATCTTCGCGAAAAACAGTATCAGAAACAAACAGAAAAAATTAAAAAACCTCCTGCAGTTTTTGAAAATTACATATTCTTAAAGAATCTGACATGCCACTCAATTTCAAAGACAGCCTTTTTTTTATCCGTTTCTTCCCTTGATGCATCTACGATTCTGGCCCTTTTCTCCTCGTGCTTTTGATGTTTTCCTTTCGCCTATTTCCATCTCACAATCTTCGCCCCTTCTTTTCATATTTTTTGCCCATTATATTTATCTGCACTTACGTATCTTCCAGGTATCCCCACCTCCTCCCCAGTGTTCCTTCATTCGCGCGTCTTGCCACGCAATATCGCGCCGTTCTATCTACTTTTCTTGCATGCCTACGCTATCTTCTCACCCTGAACACTCACACATTCCTCTCTACGAACGCGAGCATCTTCACTTCATTCTGCCCGCTAGCCTTTCGTCCGTCATTGTCTAACGTAAAACATCTTTCAACTTACCCCAACTTGCGTTATTCAATTTGCTATTAAGGAAGCTTTGGTTACTTGCAATTTTATACAACAATATTTTTTGAAACATTTTTTTATTGTAAATATATTTTGTTACATATATTAAAAAGTTAAACAATATAATAAATTCACATTTGATGGAATGAAGTTTATTTTTTTTTTTTTTTATGAGATTAGCGTAATTGAAGAGTTAACAAAAATCGTCCAGTTTTTACCCATGAATAATTAAGTCATTCGTACGTAGCAGAATCGCTATTTACTTTGCTTAATAATGCTATTAAGTATTCAAAGAATCACGTCGTTTATCATCGTCCGAAAAGTCGCTTATTTTCACGGCACTCTGTGCAGGTGGAAACAGATAAATATAGAATAGAAAACACGAGAGAAAAAGACAGAAAGAGAGACGAAGAAGGGAGAGAGAGAGAGAGAGAGAGAGAGAGAGAGAGAGAGAGAGAGAGAGAGAG
>JABFQA010000788.1:0-16846 GCA_022817065.1 Probaryconus sp. ZL-2020 | reverse complement strand
CCCAGTAACTGAAAAAACAATAGGAAAGAGTAGACAAAATACGATAGAGTATAATTTGCTACGATTGAAATTGACTTAAATTTCATTTCATTTTCAGACAATTTACGATTGAAAACAAACATAAACGACCATAACCTGAAACCTTGAAATCCGTATAATATGATATAATCATGTTTTACAAATAATTAAAAAAAAATAAGAAAATTAACATTATCCAACATTTGTCTAAGAAACTTTTTCGCGTTTTAATTCATAGAGATATTTAAAAATAAGCAAAAATGCCAGGATCAAGAGATCATTTAAATAAGACAAAATATCTGCACCATCACTTTCAATAAAATACAATTCAAAACAGGAGCTCTGTATTGTAAAATTAGAATTGAGAAATATTCAGTATCAGTGAATCGTAATTTGTTTGAAAATTTAATGAGATTCAAGTCTTTTTAAATCATTTTTAATTGCAATCTATTCTATCCTATCGTTTTTCAGTTAATAGAATGATAAATGCAAACAAAATTATATTTTATAAAATTAGTATTTCTCCCAGTAAAATTCCAACGTAAATAATAGAAAAGTTTATTTCCGAAAAAAGGGATAAAATAATTTAACGAGAACTTAATGGAAAGAGTTGCAGCTTTGTGGAAGGAAGAGAAAAGTAAGTGTCTTTGGGTCGTTGTATAGTGTCGCTTATGTGCGATAATTCTCGCGCTGTTGTGCAGGAGAAACGAATCTGAAGAGGCCCACTTGGAGTCGCGCTCGAAAGCTCAAAAGTCCATATGAAGAGTCGCGCTTGCAAGCTGAACGTACGCGTTCCAAGATGAAAAGTACAGCAACTACGAGAGAACCCTTAATAATATACCTCCCCATTCGAAAGCCTCGACTTCTCTATTCCACGTCAAAATTACTCGCACGCTGACAACTTCTTTAAACTTGAAGAGTGAACTCGCTAGTTCCATCAAACGTTGTTATAGTAATGCTCTTTTTATGCCATTCTTAATGAAATGTCAACTTTTAAATTAATTGTACATTGCGCTTCTAATTTCAAGCATAAAACATTCCTATTGTTTCAAGTTTCCCTCGTTAATTACTTTTTCAAGTTTAACGCTTAATTAGGGGATTATTAAAAAGGGTTAAATATTATAGCGTTAGTTAAAGACTATTTCTAGGTCACTGTCTTTATTGAAATTTTATACGTATTTGTGAACTTTGAAAGTTTATATCATTAAATGTATATTTAAAAAACTGGAAGTTCTCTTGCTCTTTTACATTTTTTATGAATTACGTAAAATTTTCAAGAAAATGAGAAATGAAGAAATTACCAAAATTGCTATACTTGTGTCGACATGTTTTTTTTACGTTTCCAATTAGTGAATTAGTAATTAGTAGATTAGTAATAGTAATTAGTATTTAATAAATTAGAATTAGTAAATATTTATTTTTATGCATCTGTTAATGTTTTAAAGGCCTCTACATTTCTGCAATAGTCACCTAAATTTCTATCAATGATAAAAAAAATATTACCTGTTCCAAAAACGAAAATAATAGTTACTCGAAAATAAAATATTTTTAAGTCGCCATATATACAAATGCACATGCAGACATACAATTCGTAGAGAGAAACAACGAGCCCCAGGCTATCTGCTAGAGTGTGATCATGTATATTCGAGCTTAACAACTCTCCATTTTACAATGTTAAAGCTAAACGCGGACTTTGTATCTGAGCTTTGATTTTCTTGTTCCGGCGGGAAAATCCGGCTTATATAATATACCATAAACGCTATTCCGTTCTCCTAAGCGATGCGTCCTTTTTATCGTCCGCCCTTAACGGACTAGCCAATATTCTTCCTTTTACTATTCTTATGTAAAAGAACTACTCCTATTCTTTAATTCTTGGATCTGACTTTGTCTTTCTTTATTCAGAAAGAAAAGAACATCTTTATGCGAATTAATGTACTTTTAATATTTTCCCGCGTGGAAAAAATTAGTCTGGAATTAATGTGGAAATGCCAAGGTAAATGTTTGATAATACTGCTTAGAAAAGTTAGGCAACTCTCTGGCATCAGTCTGGAAGAATGACCTGGTAAAATGTCTGGAAAATTTTCGTATTAGACTGATGGCAACCAATCCTGGAAGGAAGAAACTTATTACTAAAAGACTAGCTTTACTCTAGTTCGAGTCTGGGTAACAGTCTGGTAAATGGCCTGAACCTAGTAGAAATCAGTCTAGGAAATGTTAAAAGTTAATGCCAACTTTGCGCCAGACTGTTGTTTGATACCGATCTAGGTACACCGATCTAGTCCTCATCAAGATATGGTGTGGTAAAGAGATTGGTTTGTTCGGGGTTTTCTTATAAGGACCATTCGAATGCCATGCGTTACATGCGAATATAGTACATATACACTCTAAAAAAATTAATATCTATATACCTTATACAATATATATTGTAATTATATTGTACATATCAATATACCTTATACAATATATATTGTAAGTATAATAAATAATAGTTTATAAAAAAAAATACTCAAAGAGAATTATTATTCGTTCAACTTATGGTAATTTTTACTCTTTTATTTTTTTCAGTATAGAAAAAGAGCGTGAGAAGAATCGGAATGAACATGTTTTCATCTTAACAAATTCAAATAACTGTTAGAAATTGTTTGAAGTAAAACGTTCTGAATATCGCAAAGCTTTTAAATAAACGTTGATTTTAGAGTAAGTGGAGCAAACGTTAAATTACACTTTATTTGTTCCGTGTCTTCTAACCTTTTCGCTGATTAACTCTGTTTACGCGAACGTCGTGGGAATTAAAGAAACTAATTTATTTGTTTTTCACGTCGCTGCTGCCGCCATTGCCTATTATTAAATCATCGAAATCCCTGATTTTCGTCGACATTTAATTAATTTTGAATATAAAATTAATCCAACGGTAATAACGTCAACAGAAACATAAATTTTATGTCCGAGAAGATTTTGCCACAAATATCTTCTTTTAAAACAATTTTAACTCGTATTTTAAAAATTAAAACCAGAAAATGATATTGCTAATTTTTGTTTGACCAAACTGAAAAACAAAATTGATATTAACATTTATTTCGTAACAGTAATCATTTACTTGATCAGTGTTATCAAAACCTGCTCGATTTTCTTGTTTATAAAAACGCGAATTAATTTTTTACGATAAAAATGTTTTAAAATACTTAACGGCTTTTCTCGTGTTTATTTAATATCTTGAATTCAAAATAAAAGATTTAATCAGCGATTAAAGTAAGCTGATTTTGATGCATTTTAAAAGTAGATGATTCGAACGTTATTTTTCAAACTACAGATTATCATACAATTCTTTTTCAACTTAAAACTGTATACTACAGATTATTGAAAATTAATTTATACTTAATTCTACATAGATTGTTTCTAATTGACTATTTAATTTATAAATTTTTTTGTTCGCTAGACACGTTGCAGCTAGATTTTTCGCTACTGTATCGTTCTTAATAAACGTAAATTATACTTATAAGAACAAAAATAACAATACTATGATTTCATTTAATCCATATATGTTTTTTGTAATTTTAATTTATTGTCGTTGTCGCTGTCGTTGTCGCTGTCGTTGTCGTTGTCGTTGTCGTTGTCGTTGTCGTTGTCGTTGTCGTTGTCGTTGTCGTTGTCGTTGTCGTTGTCGTTGTGTTGTTGTTGTTGTTGTTGTTGTTGTTGTTGCTGCTGCTGTTGTTGTTGTTGTTATTATGTTAATGGGTACTACCGGTTAAGAAGAGTTTTTGTAATGGTTCTATCGGAATTTTTTGTGGGTTAATTTAAATATTTGCGAGTTTTTGCATCTTTTTATTACTTTTTACACTATAAAATATTTCAATTTTTCTTATTGTGTCAAAGTAAAGTAAAAATTCTATTAGCCCAATATGAGCTCATCATTTAAGCAGGGTATTCTTCTCTAATGGGTCCTGACTCCAGCTGTACTTGATTTTAATAGGGAAATTATCAAATTCTTCGTATTCGATAGAGAGAATAATATAATAGACAGCATGGTTGTCGATAATAAATTGAAATTATGTCTATTACGTTTATTATCAAAGGTATAAATGTAACCATAGGCCGATCTTCTACTCATTACACAAGTTTTATAAATTTCCTTCTCTCTGGAAGCTTGTCGCAATTTGTTTCTGTTAATTGCTCTGTTTCCCATTCCGTTCAGATGTTGTCACCCCCACACTCTCTCGTGTTCCTCGCGTAGTATCGACAATCGCGTTGACGTTTAATAATGCGCTCTGTTAGTGACGATTTTTTATATTTGCGTTTATCATCGCCGGCAAATAATTGACGTATTTCAAACAATGTATTATCCCGTGTACGTCGATATTATTTTTCGTAGATTATCCGACTGTTGAGAACAAAAAAATAAACCGCGAATATTTCAGAACAGAATCACAGCAATATTTTTGTTTATCTTTGTCGAAGTGAACGCAGACTCAACTCTCTCACTATTTGCACTCTCTCGCGTTTTGGGATTTGACTCTCCTAATTTTTTACTCTGTTCGTCGTTCCGTAAATTGTAAAATTGACCATTGAAGTTAAGACACTATTAGCGGGAAATTTAAATGAATTTTAAAAAAAGATATATATCTTAAAAAAAGATATATATAAACTGTAATTTCAAAGATCATTAAAAACAAACTGGTAACGAATAATGTTTCCTTTGATCTTCTAACTGATTCGCATTCGGCAGAATGAGTTGCTGGAATTCATTCAATTTTCATGGCTCCAGTTAATGAAAAAACCACGAATAACTAAATCTCAATCAACAATTGACAATTTTACTTTGTTTTTGCAATTAATTTCTCAGTTTCTAGCGACAAAAACACATTCAAATTTAGAACACAAACGTGATTCGGTGATCAGCGACTTCTCATTACTAGCGCCTGGCTAGTTTACCACTCAAGGTCCTTGGCATAAAAATAGTTCGGCTAATCAACCTCAAAAACTGGACCCCATGCCAATTTTTACTTGGGTATTAATTATTCTGTCGAGCCGACGTAATTAATGGAGCCAATGTAAAAGAAAAAAAAAAATTAGATTCACCGTGTCCTAAATGCCATAAAGCATCTACATGATTCACAAAAGTAAGACCTCGCCACGAATGTCCTATACTCAGTTTGATTTACGAGCCTCCCGCGGCTCTTTAGACGTTACACCATACTTTTATAAAGCTATGCTCTATCTCTCCAATCGCCTATTTTTCCTCTTGTTTTTCCTTCTTCTTCGTTTTTCACGTTCTATGTTTACTTATTTTTCATAAACCGACAAAAAATTTTTTACTATTGCTTTTTTGTTACTAAGTCATTTGTTAACACTTTATTCATTTATCAATACGAAACTTAAAATTTAGATTTACAATCATTATAATTTTATTCTTCCCTTCACATTTTTGTTATTATGATTTGTGGATAGTCGCATGTAAATATGTGTGCGTTCGTCGTATCGATTTCTCATCGGAGGCGCCACAAAAATGAAACTTCACGACATATTCAACAACATGTAAATTATTTTCTTACGCCGTATATGCTGACGTCTTAATTTCGAAAAGCGTCGATATTATATAAAAAGAGCGTACAAAAAATATATTGAATCTCTTGTGACTCGAGTATCAAGCCAGACAGAAATAGAAATTTTACATTAATAGTATTTATTTTTCGCAACAATATTTTACATTTTAAGATTAATTTGTCGTTTGTTATTGGGATCTGACATGAAGGTGTGACTTAATTCAATATAGCGTCGTTAGATTCACTCGTTTGAATGTGCCAAAATGAGAGTTAAAATTTATTTTGCAAATATACTTTTATAAATGAAACAATTTGCGCTTGGACCGGTAACAATAGAAAGAGAACGTGTTTTAACACTGTCCCGGTAATGCCGGGACATATACACTAAGCTTCTATCTATTGCAGCGCCAGAAAAGTGGTAAAAATTTTAAGTTTTGTTGGGTAACATTATATAGAAGTGATAAATTTACTGTTATTTTGTTTTTCAAAAATTAAGAATTCTATTTTGTGTTACGGACAAACTTAAAATAAAACATACTGATATATAATTAACAGTTGTGTAATATTTTTTAAGTGTGTAAAGTTATTAACCCTATAACGAGAAGTAACCCTTATAAAAAAACTAATCTAGTAATTTCTAACACTTGCCCTCCCCTTAAATGCTCAGCTTCAAAATATTGGCTTTAGTGCTACAATAATCGAATTTACAGGCTATTCCTTATCATATCAAAGACGTGGTTTTTGTAGATGGATCAATTAAGCAGATGAAATGCACTTGTAACGCAGGTTTAAGACAAAAATGTGAACGTATATTGACTACATTTTTGTACTGCAGTTACAGATTGCAGATGAATTTTAACAAAATGGTACAATACAATAAGATATACGTTTTTTATTTTTGCAACTTTCTCATTCCTTATCACTTATTTTTGGATTTATTGTGATTTTACTGTATTATTAATTGCACTGTCGTACATGTGTCAAGCACGTATTGTACACTGAAATCGATCCGCGATAGGTCACATTTACGTATGTCAGATCCCAGTACATCGTTAAAATGCATAATGTTGTTAAAATAAGTTCATAAAACATATTAAAATGAAAACAAAATTAACACAGTTTACCAAACATTTAAGTAATCCCAGGATAAATGGCTTCTGTAATATATTCTGTAGAAGTTAAATGAAGCTGAGTTGTCAGTGTAGCATGAGTGTGTAAAGCAAAAAGAAGGATTAAAATAGGTTTAATGCGCAGCATCAGAGCTTCTTTGTCATATGCTTGAAGAGCGTTATGCATTCATTATTGTTAAAAAGATTTCATCATTAAATAAGTACAGAAATACTCTGAATACTCAATGAATTAACACTTCATGATTTTTGTTTGAAACGACTAACATGTATACGAGAGATAACGAAAGCTTTGAGGATTGCCACCGAAAAGTGATAGTTCAGTTCTGTTCGAAAAGTTGAGATGTGCGTCAATGAATACTCTTTCTTAAATCAACTGATTTGTTTCATTTGGTTATAAAACCATATCCCAACAATCTTTCTTTTTTGTTTATCGTTGCCTCGTCAACCATTTTCCAACCACCCTCCAACTTCAGACAGTTAATAATGTAAATTTTTTATACGAAATAATCGCACATTTCGTTTGCAATATTTTCAGAATATTAATTTAACCTCAGCTTTTCAAAACCCAGAAAGATTATGAAGATAAAATAAAGAAAGATTAAAAGTTAAATATGTAAAAGAAATATTGACATAAAAAAAAAAAATAAGATCAAAATATTTGGGGATATGAAAGGTAAAAGCATAAAAAATTAGTGAAGAAAAGTAAAAATTTTATAGAAAAAGTTGAAAAATATTTCAACATTTTGTTTTAATTTTTACATTTTATTTCAGTAGTTTTTCTGATTTTGCGTTTAATGTCCTTTTTCTTAGTATATACTCCCAAGTAGTACCAAAAAATGTCAGTGCTCATAACCATCATGCCACGCTTCTAAGATTAGCATAAAGCCCAAAAAACAATTTCTCAAATTACCCTATTCATCCCAGACAATTACAATCGCTTTCCCGAAAACAAAAATTGCCGAAAGAAACACCCCTTCAGGCGGCAATCATCCAAGTAGGAGGTATAACTGACGAATGGGAAACAAACTCGACATCACCGACCCTTTACAAGTTCCAATCTCGTTTTCTTAAAGCTATGTTGAATGAAGAACAAAAAGCGAACACAGTAATGCGGTACACATTAAATATACTCAACCTTTCCTCTTGTGACTTTCTCAAAAGAAGCTAAGAGAATGGACATAATAAAAAGGAAGAGAAGAAAAGAGTGGGATAACAAAGCACGAAAGAGACCGAAAAAGAGATAGAAAAAAAAATATGAAAGAAAGCGGAAGCAAAACAAGCTCGGAGTGTCTGTCGGCATGCGAGTGGAAACAAGTGACAGGCTACTTTCTAACCCTCCCGTCGAGATATTCCGGCCGCCTGAAGAAGAACTCTTGCGACAAAACTTTAACGACCAAATAGCTCGAAGCATCCCCTACAGTAACGAACAACTTAAAATATCCATCCCAGTTACTTGCTTTGTTAAACGCTATTTCCTTATTGACGATTAAACAACAGATGGCTTTACATACCGTGCTAATAGGTCAAGAAGATTGGACTGTCAAACTTGACCTATTTTAAAAGAGCGAACGGAATAGTTAAAATAGTTAATAAAAATGTCAAACATGCTATGGTAATAAATGAAATTTTAGATTAAGGTGTGAAATTCATCAGACATAAACATTAAGTTTGTAACTTTTTATTACTAAAATTTCAGAACATTTACCTGAATACTGTAAAAGATGTGGAATAAAAACGGATGTTTTATTATAAACAGTAAGGTAAATGTCCCAATGGGTGACAAACATAACTCTACCAAATGTTCCAGTCTGTGACTATACATTTTTTTAAATATTTCTACTTAATTATCTATTTTATATGATGATGGTAAAGTTGGCAGGAAATAGCCAGCAGGAAATTCAGAAAAGCAGTGGTTAATTCCCACGTGGAAATAAACAGTCTGGTAATAAGCTGGAAATAGTCTGGATAATAATCTGGTAAAGTCAACCTATCTCTGGACTATGTCATAAAAACATCCTTGGGTAGAAAGTTTAGTTTGACAACATTCTGAAAAATGTCTGGCAGAAATACAGACTCCTTCCAGACTTGTACCAAACTAATTTCTATGCTGCAATTATTTTAGTTTGGCAATAATCTGGAATCAAACTGATATTAATCTGAATCAGTTACCAAACTGACGATGACCACATTAATTTGAATTTTTAATAAATTAATATTAAAATTATTATTCACTCATCTACGTGTTACTGTATTGCAAAAACTTTCTATCCACTTGTCGTTAACTTTACCAAAGTTGAATGTAAAAGGGATCTAGTGTCGATCACACTAGACATTGACGAGGGTGAGCTGTATCAGTTTTCGGTTAGATTCTTATGAGATAAGTGATGAAGTTTAGTTAATTTTCAAGAGTGAACCGTGGAGATAATATCAAATTACAACTTTTTCTAATAATTTACTTATGTTTTGGAGCGCAAAGCCTGCAATTTTTCCTTTTTTCATCTTTGCTTCCTTTATCTCTGTTTGCTTGTAGAAAAGAGAACAGTATCCCTGCTGGGACTTTGAGACGTTTCAATGTGAAATTTATCGAGGGACAGTGGTTAGGAAAAAGGAGGATGTTTGAGAGCGTATGGTTCGCGAGCAATTTATCGTTCCAACAATTACATTTTCGAATGATGCAGCTAATGAATGGGGATACTCTGAATTAGGTCGGTTTCCTAAATGTTCGGGAACAAATAAAAAATGGGACTAGAAATATTACTTTAATTTTGGTCATTGTTCACTCAAAAATAATCTCTTTTCTTTCAATATTAAATTTTAAGCTTAACTCTTAAATTCTTCACAAACTAAATTAACCAAATGAATGGAACGTCTTGAAAAATTAAGCAGACAGATTTTTGACTTGACAAGAGAAAATCATAAATGACAAAAATTAAAACGAAGTAAAAAGTAACATAAAAAAATAAAAATAAAACAGCAGTACCATGCTACGAATGACGTTACATTTTCATAAAATTTGTCGCAAAATGTTTGGGAAAGTTTTCCTTGCTTAGCTGAAACACGATGCGTGGAACTTTGTCAACATGGATATAAGAATCCGAGCGTGGCACTGTATTTTAGAACAATTCTACAGTATAAACTTTTTACAGTGAGAGCATTCCTTTTAGTGTGTCGTTCTGTCAAAATGGACTCGAACATTTTTGAAATGCGTTTTCTTTATATGAAAACCCATTCTGATTTTTCTCCGGAATTTCATAATGGAAGGCTTTCAGCAAAGATTATTTTTATAATCATTCAACATTTGTAACAAACTTATTTTAGTATCAATTCATCTGTAATATACAGTAATCGATATATCTATAATCCTATATCAGGGTATCATGTGTATAATACACGAATTATAATTATTATAATGAGATGGTCTTTTATGTACTAAGTTCGTTACTATGAAGAACAGAGAAAACTATCACACAAGAACGAAATTTTTCAAGACATTTTCGGTCGTTTTCCCGGACATATAATTAAAATTGTATGACTTTTAAATGATAATGAAAAATCAGTCATGAGTATCGAAGCTTTAGAATCTGCAGAAAAAATCTTCAATACAGATTTTTTAGGATTCATTAAAAAATTGTGTATGATCAAAACAGGATTTCAATAAATCAAGAAATGGTAACCAAAGAATTTTATTAAGAAACAATTAAGATACCCTACGAAGATTTATAATTAGCTTTTTATTTTGTTCCATAATTTCTACACTACACTTGAATTGCTTCTTATTTTGCTTGCAGTATCTTCTTTTTTATTGTAACTTGTCAAATATTTCACCACCAGTATAATTTATTATATTAATACAAATTATACTGCAAATTATCTGTCCGGTTGCTAAGCGACTTCTGGTTTCCTTCTCTTTTTGCTGCCTAATTTATGCTATCAAGAAACTCATTATCTATTATGTCAGTGTTCGTATCGATTATAATATTTGTCTGCACACTATATCATAATTTCAATCACTTTCCTTTTGATCGTATATCAGATTAAGTTTGAATATTATTTCTAATTTCATTACAACATAAATATTAAGTTTAGCAAATCACACTCATCTTATGTTTTTTTTTTTCGAGTTGTAAATGTTGAGTTTCTTTTTACTTTAAAGGAAGTTAGTATCAGATACAAAGAGAAAGAAGAAAACTTATAAGCAAGTATAATATTCTAATACTCAATACAGGAGTCATGAGAATTGCCGTAGGACCGGTTCGATCGGAAATGCCATTTATACCGCATAAAGATACAGCGAGCGAACAGAGAGGAAACATTATCTCATCCCAGACCCTCTCTTTCTTCGTCGCGTGCACCCGGACAAAAGACGAGCGGTCTTGTTCGTAGCTGCTCTTGCGCGGATTTCATCGACAAGTGGAAGGAAAACAAAGGCAAACCGAAACGGCGGAGCAACACTTGTTCTCTTTCCCTGCCTCCTCTTTTGCCCTTTCTCTGCTTTTTCTTCTTTCTCTTCTCATTTCTAACCCACGTTACCTATCACATTACCTTCTTTCTCTTCCCTTACGAATAGTACAAGGAAGAAGAAGTACAGCAGGGGAGGCCACACGACACAAAAGGAGTTCCTTACACCGCATCAAGAGCTTCGCTAACCGCAAAAAGATCTCAGTTCATTTCTTACTAATGACGTTTCAAGTAATGAGCAAAATTCGCGTTCTTAAATGGCGCATAGATTTCGCAGTACATTGTGTAATAATTTCGTGTGATCTTCGTTAAATTAGCAGATGAAGAAAACAGTCCACTTTAGAATTGGCTGAAATAATACGGTTGATCTTATTCTGGAACAAACGCAGAAAATAACACTTTTGATCTTAGTCTAAACAATCATAATATTTTTCTTCTGAAATGGGAATTTGTCACGTTGTAATTTTTTTCGTAGTGCATAAAAATTTTCTTCATTTCATCACCACCCATACAAGTTCCACAGCACTTAAATATGCTTAACTTTGATAAAATCTAACTTTACACCTTTGCCGATACATAATATAACGATAGTAGGAATTTAATGGGGCTAAAATTGGGCACTGATCAGGAATCCATGCTTCCATATCAGGTAGTGATATGGAATCCAAATCAGGTAATGTATGTGTGTGTAACGCTAGAACCACATCTGATCTCTATTTGGTACCAGATTTGGCCTTGTCCAGGACCATACTAAAAACCATATTCAGGTTTTCAGCTTGGAATCCATATCAGTGCCTAAACTTAATAATAGCGTATAAAATTAATAATAATTATATAATTAATTTAATCAATAAGTAATGTATAAAATATAAATAGATCTAAATTATTAAAATGATACTTTCTGATTATCATCAATTTACTTATTGCTGATTATGACATTCAATATTAAACATTTAAATTATTTTAAATTATTGTTTAAATAATTTTAATTTTTAGTTTTATGATAAGAATTCGACAAATTCAGGTTATCCTTACAAGGTACTAATTTGGCATTCCACTTTAATGGCATAACTGATTGGGCCCAAACAACGCCAAGCGTTACAAACATTATTAGTGCCACATCATTGATTCGTATAGGCCCTTTTGGGTTCCGGACCAGGCATTTAATAATGGGGGTTCCACATTATTTCCATATTGAGCCCCAATCTCAAATAGGGCACTCCCGATTTCATTCCTACTAGGGTAAAAGTACCATACGATTCGGCAGACTATACAAGGATTTTTAAATGAAGGTTTTAAACAAAGCTTTTAATAATTATTTGTTTGTATTAAATTCCCGCAGTCTTAGACTATTAACAATAAAATAAAAAGTATTTTTAACATTGTCCAATGTATAGTAAGATAGCATAACGGGTACGAGGTTGAAAGGAATATATGTATGTCTAAAGTGATTTTAAATTAGACATTTGCTCAGCAAATGTTCCATAGTTTCAGATTCTGCTAGATTGCAGATGGTACAAATTTCTGTCGTGTTCAATACGTATGAAAAATTCTTGTAGCGCAGTCTTAAAATGAGTTTGCCTGAAAGTCTCAGTTGTGCAAAAATACAAATCATCGGTAAAAGAAAGTTAAATTTCAAATAATCTTGATAGTTAAGATAATTGAGGTTCTTTAGAACAAAATAGTGATCGCTTTAAGAAGACGAGACAACCCTCGATTTATCTCCCTGATGAAACCAACGCACAGTTGGTTCCCATATTTTGTCTTTATTCTGTAAAATGTTTTATACCGGTGAGTCGCTCAGGATATCTCGAAAGCCAAGCCCGATTAACGCGCCCTTAAGGAGAGAGAACCAATTTGTTTTACAGTCGTTGTTACGGTCAAGGTCAAGGGCAATCAGCAGTTGCAGACAATTTTTCGGATACCTTAAGTTCTTCAACTTACTAACTTTTTCAAGGAAATTGATTGATCTTTTCAGAGCATCTGAACTAAGCCTATACGAACCTGTCTCCATTCCAATCAAGTAACCGGGAGTGTTCCTCGGTAGCTGTAAAAGAGACTTGAAGAATTTACATTGGAACCTATCAATTGTTTCAGTCTGACTTGAACCCCAGATTCCCGAGCCGTATAACAAGGTAGACGAGGCGACAGCATTGATAAGTTTTAACCTTGCTTCCCAATTTTGCAATTTGATGGCCATCATTGGTTTCCATATAGTGCTGAGCGCGGTTGTGGCCTTGGTAAATAAATATCTAGAAGTTTAGCCAAACTAGGCTAAGCTTAGCCAAGCTTGAGTTTCGAGTTTCCTTCCCGAATTGGGGCCTCCCATTGTTGTTTGTCCGTGCACTTTAAATAAGTCCACCGAGATTTTGAGGTTAGATTTCGCGGTTAACTGATTAACGGCCAGAATGTACTCAAGGGTGGGTTCTCGCGATCAAAGACTTGATCAATCGTGTCGGGGATGGATCAACTACATTTGAAAACCCAAATCCCACACTATTACTACTTGCCCTTTATCAGCCGAATCTCAATTTGTTTATTAATAAAATATATTATTTTTAATATTTTAAGAATGAAAGTTTAATGCATATGGAACTTATGATTTACCAATTCCATCTTCCCATTATGTTTCATCCGATTGTTGTAATTTGCTTTCTCTCCTACATCGGTGAACAATTCATCCATGGAAGTATCAATATATTTTATGCGCTGTAAGATTGCAAGACATTTTCATGACAACAAATGAAATGTTAACAAAATACCTTTTCTAAAATATAGATAAATTTTTAGAAAACAAGTACCGTGGTACAATTTTCCAAAACATGTTATAAAAGATTATGTTTTAATGTTGCATTACACGTCAAATGAAATATATTCAATAAAACTTATGAAATTATTTTCAATTTCTTATCGATACTTACTGACGGTAAGCATCATTTTATTTAGATATAAAAAAATAGATTAAGCATTTTTAATTGAATGCTTATATATTATATTATTTATTAACATGAATATAATATATTAAATTATTACAGTTAATGCAACTATGTTATGCATGGTATACAATATTCGATAGACGAAATGAACAAGTAATAGCGGTTTTAAAGAATCCGCAACTAAGTGCGGAATATATTAAAAAAAATTTTAATTTCTGTTGTATCTGTAGAAAAGAGGATTAATTCTTTTTGTTAATTAAATATACTTTTATTAATCACGAACAAGACTTGTCGTTACAAAATCAAGATTCAGAATGAATAAAAGAAAAAATGTTTTAAAAGGACAAATGAATGAGTTGCTTAGATTACAAATGAATGAATATGGAATGAATGTTTGAACTAGAAACATGACACTTCTTTCCCCAGTTTTTTTTTTGCACATTTCTCAAAATTTACATAATCAGTAAAAAATACAATTGTTTAATAAATGAACCAATGATAATAACATAATAAGAACCGAACAAACCATATTAGTTAACAAGGACGAAAAAATCAGGTGCCACTTTCTTCCTCTCTGGTCTTGAAGAAAACATGGTTTTATTTCTAGGTTCAACAGGTCTTTCGTCGTTTTCATTGAAAATTTCACGACGAATTGACGAACCAACTTGTTGACAATTTTCATTAGGAACCTTTTGATGAACCACGGAAATATTCATAAGTGGAACAACTTTCTTGAACTACTTCAACCGGAACTGCACCAGTATTCTCTGTTACAACTGGAGCAATTGCTGGTGCAACATTATCAGAAACCTGAGTAACAAAATCTTCCACATTGTTATCAATCCCAACAACATTCTCAAGCTCAGCTGAAAATTTTTGACATGAATTGATAGCTCCAACAATTTGGTCAATACTGCGACTGTGAGAAAAACCATCTTCGTCACGAATTTCATAAAGTCTTGATCCCATTCGTCCAATGACAACACCAGAAGACCACTGTGGTTTAGATGAACGGAAGTCACGAAATCTGACACAATCACCTGGTGCAAATAGACGAACACCTTGTTCTTGATTTTCAAAACCTTGTCTCACTGGTGGTGGACGAATAACTTCAAAAGGCGATCTTACTCGTAAACTTCCAAAAAACATTTCAGCAGGAGTCTTTTTCGTAACTGTACAAACTGTTGTACGCATTGAAAACAACACTCTTGCCAGTCTTGTTGAAACATTCCCATCAAGAATCTTCACAAAAAGCTCCTTAAAACTTCTAACTGCACGTTCTACTAATCCATTTGAAGCAGGATGATAAGGTGGTGAATTCAGGAATTTGACACCATTCTTTGACAGGAAAGCCAGAGCGGAGCATCTCAGATCCTACGCTCAAACTTGCGGAGAAGAGGACAAAGAAGGCGGAGCCCAGGACCAAGGCCCTTGATTCCGTCTTCAAGAAGAAAGGAGCGGACTTTGCAGCCATCGCCTTCAATCTACCCAGGGTAATGGTGGCCTTTGGGGAGAAGCTTGGAGAGCGGATTGACATGGCTGCGTTTGACGTCCGGCAGTCAACCCTGATGGACATGATGGTGGAGGTTCCAGAGGAGAGCCCCATGCCACGGCTGAAGGATGCAAGCCTCTAAGGTGGGATGGCGGTATTCATCTGCGCCGATGAGGCAACGGAGGAGTGGTTGAGAAATATTATCCCAACGATAGACCTTGGTGAGCACGGAAAGGTGAGGCTAGTACTCCATGACGAGCTCATGGAGAGACAGAGCCCCGGGCTCACCCCCAAGAAGTGGATACTCCACAAGAGGGAGGAAGTTGGGGGAGGAAGCCTGCTGGTTTTGGGCGTGGACGAGGAATCGGCCGGCCACCTGAAGGCCAAGAACAACCGTGCCTACCTTGGGACCCGAGAAGTTATCTTCCGGGACTAACTATGGGGTAAGTTTTTTTAATTATGTTTTTATAACTAATTAGGTTAAGGCTAATTTCACCGCGCTGTTATGAATACGACCGGGATAGAAATTCTGCAGATTAACTTGCACCGTAGTAGGGACGCGACCTACCTACTAGCCAGGAAAATGGTTTCCTGGCGGGCTGGAAAGGTTGTGGCCCTTGTGCAAGAGCTATGGTGGTACAAAGGCAAAATTAGGGGCCTTGGTACCGCAGGTAAGTTATTTACAAGCGAACAGGAGAGACGTCAGAGGGCCTGCATAATTACAAGAAACCTGGACGCGACTCTGGTTTAGGAAATGTCCACGGAAGATCTAACGGTAGTTAGGGTCGAACCAGAAGACAATAGCAGGAAATTCATCCTGACCTCAGCCTACTGCGCTCATGATGTGGCATCGCCACCGAAGGAACCGCCACCGTTTGACCGCTTCAAAATTCTTCAAAAATTATTTTTTCCTTTAAATCCTCGTCGCCAAATGTGTTTGTAACACAAAGGATTAATTCTTTTTGTTAATTAAATATACTTTTATTAATCACAAACAAGACTTGTCGTTATAAAATCAATATTCAGAATCACAAGTTACCAATATATTTCTTTAACAAATAAAAAAAGTAAATATATCTATCGTGTGGTTTATATCCAATAAACAACAAATAATTATAATTATAAAATTCTTTTATTATCACGGCAAATTTTTTATTCTATCTAATTCATTAACAATGACACACAACTGCTCTTCGACTTCTTTTAAAACTTGGAGTAACGAATCATCATTTAATTGTTCACTTTTCACTTTTGTAATGACGGATTGCAAAG
>JABFQA010000787.1:0-16852 GCA_022817065.1 Probaryconus sp. ZL-2020 | reverse complement strand
AAAAATATATAAAAAAAAAAAAAAAAAAAAAAAAAAAAAAAAAAAAAAGGAAGAAAGAAAGAAAATGAAAAAGTTTAAAAGAAAACGAAAATTCGTTTCGCCTTAATTTCGTTGGGAAGGATGATTAAATGGATAGACAATCCTTGGTTCCCAGAAGACTAGTAAACAATGGTACAGGCGCCATCTCGACTGGGATGCTGATCTTCTGTTTTTCGTTATCAGCCTCAGTGTGTTCTCCATCAAACTTCCAATCCTCATTTGACGTTGCACAAGATCGATGCAACGACAAAAAATGTCACTGCCATTCGCACGACAGTTTGCCGATGTAACGAATTTTTGCACTTGGAAATATTTATCTGGCTCGAAAAATCGCTACCCATTATATTTGTTGTTTTAATATGAAAGACAATGTCTTTTTTAAAATACTTATTACTATTGCAGAGGAAAACGTGGTATATGAAATTGGAAGAAAAAAAAAACCACAATTTAATCATAAAAATGAATAGTTGGTGTCAAATGAAATGATCCTTGAAATTTGAAAAAGAAACGAATCAGCTATTAAATGAGCGAGAATTTGGTCGAAAATTTTATGGACCGCGTTATTTTAATATCCGGTTGGCCGCTTATTTGCACAGTTTCGCGGCTGCCAGACGTAACGGCATTCATAAAATGTGACGCTGGCAATTTAAATGTAGCGATCTACGTTAGGCGTGGTTAAGGCCAATGAGGAGCTCGATTTTCGAGCAAAATAGTAGTAAAACTGCGCGAATTTCCGAAAGATAAAGACAAAGAGAAACAGGTCGCTCGCAGTATAAGAGGGAAAAAGACGAATATAACGCCTGATCTCAACGACGCGAATGTTACTCCGGTTGGAAATGAATATTCAAACGAACTTTAGTTCGGCGGCTGTGTAGTTGCAATCGAGATGGACGAGAGGAGGCATTTCAACCTCCTGACCTGTTTGGAAAACGAGCGAATGAAATTTATACAAAATCGCGAGCCGTGCATGATCAGCGAACATATATCGGCGAATGAATGTTAAAGTGCGATCGAAACATTTTTGGATGCTTGATGCAATAATTAACTGAATTTGCATTTTTCATGATAAAAAAAAAAAAAATCTTTTCTTCATTCAGTGAATTAAATTCCATTGCAAACTACAATTCTATTTCATTCCACCGTTTTCCTAGCCACAAAAAAAAAACATTCTTGACTCCTCGTCTTTCTCTTTCTCCGGTCGCCGTTGCGTAATTTATGAGCGGTCTTTAATTGCGATAAACATTGAAACCGAAATGAGCTTTGTCCGTGGCGTACAATGGACAGCGGGAAAACAGATCGCGCTGCGTTTGCGTTAGCCAGCGTTTCTGCGTCAGGAACCGTTGTTATTCCAAGTTGCGAAAGTGTCAGTGTCTCTGTACAGAGCGACACAAGATGGTGGTAGTTTTTGCCTTTGATCCACAGTTCGTCGAGCTTCGTCACAATCGTCGACTAGTTTTAAGCTGACTTCATATAAAGCGCATGGGTAATTAGCCTGGCTTGCAACGTGTCGCAGCGCTGAACGAAAATACGACAACGACGTTACACCGCATTCCTTTCTCGAAAAATTCAACCGAGATAATTGTATATCTGGTTACACTTGTTTTTCTCCAACACTTTTCTCCGCGATTTGACTCCTGGCTCGATTAAACTCCATTTTGCCAATTTTTTGCACTATGTAGCGTGCAATTTCTCTTTAATCTTGCAAACTCCGACTGGGTTTTGTTGACCCATATGTTTGGCTTTAATTTGGTAATTGGATAATTGCAGATTCTACATGGCGGAGCGATTATATCGCAAGTACTTTAGAAGTAGTTTTTATAGCACTGGAGAGAAGACTTCTTGTCTACTATTGTTTCTCCTTATTCAATATACCATAATGAAGTATATACTCTACTTTGTCCATAAAAATTGATAATTTAATAATTCTTATTTAGAAATATATTTCAGATACATATAATTAAATTTTCATATTATTTTGTTTAGTTGATAATGAAATTCTGCAGTATATTAAATTTTTGTTCTTTGGCGTATCTAAACTCTTGGTTTATTTCTTTAATTCTGTTTAATTATGTTCTATTTTGCATGACGGATGCGCGATGGTCGTAACGAGGGGGCAGGGTACAGATCTTGGTTATTAAAATATAACTTTATAGGTCACGATAAGCATAAAACACGAACGAGACCATATAATATTCGGTATAGTGGAACTCCGTTTAAGTTTATAGTCCCGATTAACTCGCGAGATATTTCCTCAATCGTCGTGCCATTCGCACGTTGCCCAGTAAACAATAAAGTAGACTACGTATCTTGCTTATTGAAAAATTGCTCCTGGTTTTTCCATTGGTAATTTAATGTCGAATCGAATGGGAAATTCGATAGGGATGCATGGTCAAAGGAAAATTATGGTACCCTCATTTCTACAGTATCTCGTGAGTCCAAATGAACTGCTTTGACTCTGAATACTGTAAATAACTCATCTTCTCGAGATCATGGTTGTGTGCGCTCGTATCTAATTTTGCAAAATTAACGGTTCCTGCTATTAAAAAGAAAATATCTTCTGTTTCATAATTTAAAATTTATTCATTATTATGATTTCCGAACGTTTTGATAAAATATAAGTTTTCTCTTTGCATAAATATCACATGAAAACAAACAGACTTTCGTTACTTACGATTGCTTTCGCAGCCACATAATGAGAATGCAAATTGTCCGGTGTCATTATCATCAGGGGCTTAAACAAAATTTGCCAGAGCGATTTTTCGTGGAATTTTTCGGCACGACGAAATGTCGACAGACAAAAAAAAAAAAACCCCGACGAGCGAAATTTCACGTCGCGAATGAAATTCAAATATACGATTTCACGTGGATGCGGAACACGAGGGACGTTGTGAAGGGCGGAGGAATTTTTTTGTCGATGCGCGCCTATTTTGAGGCGACAAAAAAATCCTCCTCGCCCGGACAAATGAAAGCCGCACCGTCGAACGAGATCAACGCGGATAATTCCATTGGGGCAGCGACTGTGGATTCTGCTCATCCAGTCGAGATTGAAAATCGCCGGGGGAAAGTGGAATTCACTTCTTTCGCCCTTCAGGATTCCACGTCCATGGAAATGCATAGGTTCCCCTGGCTCGGCAATCAGGTTCGCGGCAAAATAGAAACTTGGTGGAAACGTATCTCCTTATCTCTGCATAATGCATGCGCGTTGGGCCCCGATCCTTCATTAGCCTTTTATCTTCGAGACTCGCGAGCATACCGAAGAATAAGAAGAAGACCACTTTTGCCCCGTATTCCCTCAAGATACCGTCTCGACGATTAAAGTCAAATACAGAGCTTCGCAAAACGCGGCCGTTTGCGATTTAAAGATTATAACGAACCGCTTTTTCATTTTTTTATGCTAATCCATATTATCGCGTTTTATTAAAGTTTATTTAAATAGACATATATATATATATATATTTTTTACGTTCGAGTAAAGTCAACTTGTGAGAAATATTGAAAATTTGCTTTTGTCGGACAGTGTTTGACTTTGAAATCCAGCTTATTATCATTAGAGATTTTTTATCAAACTTTTTTCAAGTCTGATTGTCATAAATTATGTACCGCTGTAATATATAATAGCGCTTTAAATTATGGCGTGTATATATATAGCGTAATGTGTTGAAGATTATGCTGGAAAAAAAATCCAATAGTGACAACTTAAAAATACTGTTATATATGTTCTCAATAATTAAGAAGGACTTAACGACTTAAATTAGACTATTCTTTTACACAAAAAAAATCAGTTTTAAAAATAAGACGTTCAAAATAATGTAACGTTACATTTTTACGTTACCTTATCTTTTGCCAAAATTACGTTTTCACATTCTGTCATTTAAAATTATATTTTGTTAAAATTAATTCGATTTTCGAACAATCGAATAGAAAGTTCATTATTTCTTTCGTGGTATTTCAACATTGCATTTTGTTTTGTGGGTTGGAATGATGATTAAAAAAAAAAAAAATAAAAAAATAAAACAAGCACTTTCAGTAATAACGAATACCTTCGACTGTATTGTTCTCTCGGTTTGCATATTTCCAGATTAATCCTGAACGAATTCATTAAAAGAAATATTTCAGCGTTTCCGATTTGTTAATTGTCGATTGTTTCGTTTAATGCACTTAAGAGCATACGAAAATAATTGTGGTCGATGAATATACAAGAATAGTTTCTACATATCGAATCTTTTTTAAATTGTATATGCATATGCAATCATTAATTTCTAAAAATTTGTTGACGATGTTAATTTATCTGGATCAAAATTCGTTGTAAATCTTAAGAAGTAAAAAATTTCAAAAAACAAATTTTCGCAATAATAAGTAGAATGACATTTTTGCACGGTTGAATGCACACAAATTGCAAACATAGTTCGAACTTCGTCAATTTCAGAGCATACATTGCAGAATCAATACCATTTCTGAATAAAAATATTTCTCTAGCGTCATTATTTTAAGTTACAAGTTTTAACAATTTATAACATCATTAAATATTGTATTTAGGATTCTGAGAAAACATCAACGATTAAAATAGTAAAGTAACAAAATGATTCTTTACGTTCACTTTAAGTTTTGAAAATTATCGGATTAAAAAAAAACTCATCAGATGTCAACGTTTGTTAAAGAGGATGAATTATTCGTTGAATTTTAAACAGCAATGTTGCTTCAGCTAATCTTGCATAATTGAAAACAATACATTATTTAACATAAATTCTAAGAACTATATATATTCCAATTATTTTCATGAGAAAAAACGTCCACTTTTCGTTAGAGAACGTTAACAAAATTGAATGAAGAAATGCTTCAATATTATAATATGAGATTAATTTAATTTCGTATAAATGTAGATTTTATAACAATCTCTGTACAACGAGTTTCAATATAATAACATGTTGTAAGTCTGAAATGATATAATACTGAATTAAAGCGAAGTAAATATTGCTTTAAACGTTCCAGTTATTTAATATTCTATGCTATGACATAATCACGATCTTAAATATATAATAATTTACCTTTGAATTAACTTTCTGTCAAATGAAAAACAAAAAGAAAAAAAAAAATTGAAATAGTAAGTTATGTTCCATTTTTACTGGAATTAATTTGATCGCCATTTGCCTTTAATCATTTTATTTAGTTATGTGTATAATGAATTTTCTTTAATTTATTATATTTATACAAAGACATTAAATTTTCAAGGTATTCATTTTAGTAATAATGAACTTATGTGGGAATTTGCAATTTAATCTGGGATGAAGCTAATGTTCTCACGAGTAGAATCTTAATTTTGTTGATTCGAAGTTAAGTCTCGATTAATGGATTTGCGGTATGAATAGATGGCTGTTCGCATAAAATGAAATCTCATTGAACGTAGCTAATCCGGTTTAATGAAAATGACCTAAAGGTTTTAGCGATAAATGTCTACAGGTAGTATTCAAAATGATGGTTTCAGGACCTCTGAGGAAAGTGATGGCGAGTTATTTGCGAGGCCGTTGATCGAAAGACGAGCCGTCAGGACCGCGTGCTTTCAAGATGGAAGCTCCGCTGTGGTTGCTGATATTGGCCTTGCTCGCCGCAGTCGTCGTGCAAAATGGCGCCTGGCCGCAGGATCCTGCTCCCCGTTTGCACATCAAGCACCGTGAGTATCCACGATCATTTTCAGAACAATACCAAGATCGTTTTCCAATACCTACTTTCTGACGGTTATTAGTTTTCCTGCCCCGTCATTCATATGCAAATATACATCCATACGAGTGTCATAAATGCCCTTTATTTGCGGATGGAAAACTGAATTCTTTGACGCCGAACGCATTCCTATTACATTTCCATTCAATACAAACGATCATTTACCGAACGCTTTTAATCGACCAGCAAAAGGATTATTACTTTTCATTATAACAAATTTCATATGTTTGTTAATGCAATTGTTCGTGTTTTCCTTTAATGACCGTCATTTCATAAAACGATAAACAGTTGCTAGTTTACTTAGAATTATTCCTTTAATCAAAGCTGAACAAGTGTTTCAATATCGGCATTGTTTTATCTATTGACTGGTACAATCAACTACACAGCAGACTTTCTCTTGTATCAAACCTATAGAAGCAATATTGATTTGCGAACATATTGATCAAATACTAATCTGCGATTTAATCGATCAAAATCGACCCCAAAGATTGAGTGGTCAGCGGGCCGACCCTAGCCACGTTCCATTCATCGCTTTTAAATCATCTTCCTCGTGCAGTTATACCGACGATAATAGCGGCTACATAAACACGGCCAGACAAGTCTCAGCTCCCGCATTCGTGAGCTCCTCGTGCCACTTTTCATGCAAACTGCGTCACACTCGATGCTCAATTGCAGGACAAACATCACAATGATTCTGTTTTGCAATTTTACTTTTACATTAGAAAATATTACAGCTTTTCGATATAAAATATTTGCACGAGGGAAATGTCGCAATGAAACATTTTTCAATTCCAATTTTATCATGCATTTCAATATTAATTTCACGATCGTCGTCTTTAAAAGTAATATTTTCATTTAACGAGTTAACAGGAAATTTGCGTCTTTGAGTGTTCGCGGATTTTATTGCACGCTGAAAAGGGGGTGGTTTTATGATTAATAAAGTCTTATTAAGTTCATTAAGAGTCATTTTGTTCAACGTTTTTAGAAACTGATAAAAAAAAAAAAATATATATAACCGAGGACATGTTTATCTAACATTAGGAAGTGTGTGTACAGGATTTTAACCTCGCAAGAGCCCAAGACATTATTATTACCGCGAATACGTGGCTTGCCGTTGCATGAATTTTGCATGATCGAGGTTTGCTCAGGCGCACGATCTCGTCACTCCCCGAGCCGCGCTCACTCGTGACCGCAAATGTCATTTTACGATTTTCCCCGATAAATAAGTTATCGGGGACCTTTTTTGTTCTTGCCGATGACAAAACAGACATTGGACTCGTGATATGCTATCGTGTCCTGGCGTACGTATTTATCGTTCTGCCGTACACTTTTTACGAGCCCGAGCATTGTCATTTACTTCGAATCGTTCATTAATCTAATTATTGCGATATGTATCTGCCAGGGTAAATCGGCTCGTGACATGCAAATGAGCCTTTTGATCATTCGGACGTGATGAAGTCTTGGGAAAAACCGCCGATTTTTTCCCCCATTGTGTGTTAAACTTTCGTTTACTTTTTACTTGAACAAACATTTGTTTTCGGCTGTTATCGTTTAAATCGACTCGGCAAGTTTTCCGAACAACAAAGGTAGGTTTGTCAAAAGAAATTTGTCATGATTCTGATCGAATTTAAAATTGAATCAATTCGACAATTATTGTATATTTATTTTGTAAATTACGTTGCAGAATAAATCTGTTGTTTCCTTCGAGTGCGAAGCGTATAAATTAGTTTTCTTTTCTCGTGTAAAATCGAAAAGAAATTGAATATAATATAATATAATGTTAGAAGATCTCTTCGACGGTCTATTTTATATTACATGTACTATCGACAGAAATTTAATAACGAAGAATATATATTGCAATCTCTCAGATGTCACCCAGCATTTGAATGAAATATTCAGCGTATAATATAAGAAGGTACATAATATTTATTTATACAGTTTTAACGAGCCATGACATCGCTACATAATTTAGCGGAAATATTGGTTCAAGTTTATAAATAATACGTTATATATTTATATATATATATATAACTTTATACTGAAAGGAATTAAATTTTGATTCAGTGCACTGTGTGAAAATTATATTTGACGATTTGATTTATAGCAAATTTCAAAGTTATTATTACTATTGAAAATTATGTTTCGGGCATTTAATATAGTCGTTCATTGCAAAATTGTGGTATATTTATATATGAAGTTCACTTAGCCAAATGCGGTTGAATTTCAAGTTTAAATTAAATTTTATTATTTTATTATCGAATTTAATATCGGTTTTATATTTACTTTCATTTGAAATTACAAAAAGTGTAAATCATGAGATATTCTTCGGTCTTGAATGGAACTTTTCAGGATAAAGGACTTTTCACAATTTATTCTAATATATTATAAATGCGCTAATTAGCGCAACTAAATTATAGTGGAACGCTGTTAAGTAAATATACAGTGCATAATCAATTGACTTATGTATGCCACGAAATGGAACAATGTGAAAGAAAGAACTATGGAGAATTATGTGGGAGAAACATGACGATAAATTCCCACAGTGTGGCACTTTACTGTTATTTAGAAATTAACTGTCCTTAGAAAAAAAAGCGTTAGAAATATGTTACGTTAGTAATCATTACTCGTCTAATGACAATATAATACCGTAATGATACACACGTAAAATTCTATGCTTTACACTTAATTCATGTACAAGATCTCTTTACACATTTTTGCAAAGAAAAAAAAAAAAAAAAAAAAAGAATTTTACAAAAAACCATTTTCATAAACCATTTTTCAAATCCACTTTACATAAAAAAAAAAAATCTAAGTCACCCGAAACAAATGGTCCATATTTCTGCAAAAAAAAAAAAAAGTTGGTCGACCATGTTCAATAATCCCATTAGCCCCGTCATCGTAAATTAATTGATGAACCCGTTGCTCTTCGGGCACAAATTGTCCTCACGGTTTGTTTATCACTCCGTGTTCGGTTAATGGATCTTTATCACGATTATTGTCTTAACTCGAGTTAGGTTCAACGAACTTGTGTGTTCGATATCCCGCAGTATTGCAGGAGGAGGATGCAGAAGGGAGAGAGAAATGAAGGTTGGCAGGAATGCAAAATAGTTAGCGACGAATTGGAGACGGTGAGGGAGAGGGAGAGGGAGACTGAAGCCTCCAAGTTCCGGGCAAAAGTCACGACATCACGGACTGGGACTTGGGACGTGGAAACACGTCCATTTCAGGCGATTCTCTCTCTCTCTCCTCTGGTTTTTCCATCTCCGTTTGGGCCCCTTCGGCTCTCTTTCCTTTTCCCGATTCCGACTAGTTTCCCAATGCAAACGAGTCCCGCGTGACCGCTTCCATCGAAAGTATCGCGCCGCCCGCGGGGTAACTTCTCTTTGTCCTCCTCTCGCTCGCTCCTTATCCTTTTGTGCCGCGTCTCTCCTTGTCTTCGGCTCCGTACTTTCTATCTCTTCCGCCCGAGATTGTTCGCCGACACGGTATCACGCTCGTTACATATATACTTTTACTCGCGCTTACGTAGAGACTTCGAGTGCGCTCATTACAGATGCTCGGCTATTTTCGACTGCATTTGTCCAACAAAGTCGGACGTAATCGTCGTCATCTGCGCGGAGCACGGTCGAAATGAGAGCGCGCTAAGAAATTGATGCCAAATGCCTACGTCTTTCAAAACTTGAATAATGGCACACGGGGAAATTGAAATCGTGAAATATACAAAACCTGAAAAGAAGAGGAGAGTGCTTTTCAAAAATCTCAAACCTTTGAAACGCCAACAAATTATTTCCTGCAACTGCATTTTAATATGTTACATAATTTCGCTTGCATTAAACTGTTAAATGTTCTTCGGTGAAAATTATGAATTCAAAAGTTTGGCTCGAGATAATCATTCATCTGTATTATTAAATTTCATTTGAAATTGAAGTTTGGAGTTTTGGATTATTTATCTAAATTAAATCTTAAATCTAAATATAAAAAATCCTTGGATTAGCTCAGATGTTATACCATTAAGCTAATTAAATTTGTTAGAACAAGCTTTCGGAGTATGAATTGATACAAATTGTTTCGCTAACAATATGTTTTGTTTAATTAGTAATGCAGTTTATGTGATAAGTAATGTGTGTGTGTATGGTTTGATTGGAAACGCAGATTTGTTAGTTTAACAATCTGTCTTGTTGCATTACCAAGCATTGATTATTTAACTATCAATATATGGGTACATGTTATTTAACAATTACTGGTTTACATTCAAACATTCTCTACAATTTGGATTGTTGTAATGAAGGTTTTAAAGTATTTTTAACTCTTAAAGAAATTGCAAAGGTGGTTGTAATTGTGAATTTGTTCGAAAAGCATTTTCTCAGTGAAAGTACTATATCAGTTGAAGATCAATGAAGAACAGCATCAAACTATCAAACGCATAAACATTATTTTTAGCATATCCCAATCTTGGAAAATGGTACAAACTGTATTGTGTGATATTATTTCAAATCTTCTGACAAGTATAGTAATTTCGTACACAACTATTTTCTGCGCCAAATTACAGGTTTGCATTGTAATTTTCTTTCCATTTGTACATCAATCAAGTACGAAATATAACGTGCTTATATAGTTATTTTGTATAATTTAGTTTGTGCGAGATTTATCCGAGGCTAAACGTCCTGAAAATAAATAAATACATTTTCCTTCATTCTTTACGTTTAGTTTCCTTCAATTTCTCTTAACATTTGCGATTCGACAGATTTCTATAAGATCTCAAGAAAAATCTTATTCTTTTTCTTCTTTTCAAGAAAAATCAAATGAGAATTCATGTCAAAATCTTGAAATATTTTTTCAATTAAAAAAATGAAATGAAGTAATCAAGTTTACAATGGCATATTATACTGTTATTAATCAGGAGTTTATTAGAAAGGATACTAAATTGCCTATTCAACATTCCGTCCGAAATTTCAACATCTATAACATTATGGTGATTTTACACTCTAATAATTGGAGCAATACATAAAAGAGTTTATTTATCTGAATCCAATAACAATCCATGCCTTTCGTTACGGTAACAGAATTCCTAGCTCGTCAACATAAACAGCAACGGTAGTATACTGACTGACTCATTGTTTGTTTTAACTTTATAACACGTCTGAGTTTCTCGATAGTAGGAGTAATAAAAATAATGCAGCAAACTCCCGCTCATTTGAACTCCGAAAGACCCCCTTTATTCTCTTAGTACAATCAATAAAAGTAACGTTAAACATTTCATTATTTTCAGCGTCTTTCAGGTACCGTCATTAATGTTAACAAAAGTCACGAGGGGTTCGAGTAAATAACTTTAAGTACTGAACTTTGTAAAACGGTGTAACTTTATCAGGGATTCATTCAATGTAGATCATTTCTGCCAATTGTTTGGCGAAGTAGATTTTTTTTCGCTGATTTACGCGTAAAGTGGATAAATCTTTAAAGATCTAGCGATGAAAATGAAAGGGAAGGATTGGTAATTTTTGAGACAAACAGAAGTAGTTTCTGCGGTAAGAAAAAGTGAAATTCCCAAGTAAAACAAAGAAGCGGAGAGGTCTTATTAGCGGAGATCGTGATTGGGCCGGCTGTGGAAATGATTATCCTGGACTGTGATTAGAGCGCACGTGAAAAAAGAGGGTTTGCACAATCGTCGTCGTTCGTCAGCGGTGCCACGTGAAAATGCGGCGTCGCCAGTCAAGATCGGCTTCGGCTTTGGTGATTGCCGGGTGATTATCGTTGTTGCAACGATGCAGCGGGAGTAACGTTTCCCATTCTCCTTTGGAGTAGTTTGCTTTTGGTTTGGGGTCGGACGTCGTCGGTGACACGCCGCGCAAAACGTCGTGTCAGCGTTGCTCCGACACGACTTACACATCGCCCGGGGCCGCACTGAGAGAACAAAGTTCTTTCCTAGGCGCACCAGCTAGCTCGCTCGCACGCAAACTCGAGTCGCAACACGAATGCGGAAAAGCTCCCAGGAGTGAAACCAGACCTCGCCTCTAGAGTGGTTTTAACAACACGCGCTCCGCAAAAGGATAAGAGAAAAAAAAAAAACGGAAAAGAAGTTAAACCCCGTCCCAATCCTGTTCCCGGAAAAACCTAAGGAATCGTTTTCTGGATTCCCCTGGATTCTTTATTTTTTTATTTTATTTTTTTTCATCCACCAAACAATGCTGATTGGCGTTCCGAGTTACGAGACACGAAATCCCAAGAAATGCCAACCGACACGGAAAAAGAAAGCTGCATCGGCCAAAAGACTCAGTGTCTTTTTGACGTTTTTCTTCGCCTTCATATCCTTTCTATTTCATTTTTAAAAAACGTTTTTTTTTTTTTTTATTTTAACTATCAATAGATGGTTTCTAATGCGTTGTTAATGGCTTTTGTAAATTACCGTAGTTGCTTAGATTAAAGGTCATTTTATTGGCCGTTTTTTTCATCTAATTGAATTTTGTTCATTGATTAATTATATTCGAAAAGAAAAGATTGATTAACGTTTACTTGAATTTTAGGAAAGGACAGTTTCAAAAACAGCTCTTCTTAATCAATAATTTTTATTGAAATCAACGAAGAACTTGTAGAGTAACATGAAATCTAATAGAATTATGCATTTTTAAGGAACGGTAGGTACATAAATGTTCGTGTCTCATAAATTTTAAATAAGATCGATCTTGAATAAGTTAATTATCTTTCATCGAATCGCCACACTACTAAATGTGTATATATAGGAGCACACATTATTAAATATGTATTGGGAAATGTGTGCTAGGGAAAAATCTGTTATTATTAAGTAATTCGGGTCAGGTTCTGCATTCGAGTCGAGCATTGCATCAAGTTATATAGAAATATATAACGCGTGATGAAACTCACATGCCAGTTTAATATCAATATAACTGAATTATAATATATTATTTTTCATACGTTATGCAAGATAAACTCGATTAGAAATCAAACAAAAGATATCACCGGAGGTTTTCACCTTTTCAAAATTATCCGCAATGGAGAACATTTATCTCTGATGGAAATGTCCGATCGGATCGACGAATTTCAAATGATTTTCAATGAACTTTGCTGCCGAGCTCTTGATCATATCGCAAAGGGGGAATTCACTTGGATTAGCTTTTACACGTACATAATTCGCCTAAAGACTTCTCACGCGACACCAAAAAGTACCGGCAAAACAGCAAACTGAAATTGATACGCGTCGTGAAACTCTCTCAAAATGATAATACAGGCATTGCTTCATCTGAAAGTTTGATCATGACGCTCGATCTTACCAACATTTGCATTTTCATCAGTTGGATGTGAATGCACGCTAATTTGCGAATATAGCTCGGATGTGAATCAGTTTCGAAGTTGATAGTGTCCCGATAGTAGGTCAAATGTCAAGTTGAATATTGACAGGATCGCTGCACATTGCTTTCGCAATTCCCATCCATGTGGGCTTTCGATGGCCAAGTATAATTGCACGTGTGAATCTTGCAACAGCGTTCTCGCGAACTCACATTTCTACGTCTCTGCACAATTTTGATTTGGATAGTTGGTCGTCACGATAGGATCTTAAGGATTTATCTTCCTTAAAGGATCTCCAAAAACTACCTTCGTAAAATATCCCATGAAAATCTGCAAATTTCTTACAAAGTTAAATTGAACATTGGTCTACAAAGTTTTTGAAAATTCTGCAGAGTTTCTGCACAATTTCTACATAATCCTCTAAAATCACAGATAGTACAAATGTTTAAATAATCGCTATTTATTCAGACGGATTTATGTACACCATCCCTATGAATTTATGTACACCATCCTTTAATTCCTGGAATAAGAAATGGTCGTTAAAATTAAAACAGAAATTAATTATAAAAAAATGTTTAATTGGTAATCTAAAAATTGTTGAAAATGTACGTTATTGGGACTGTTATTTTCATCTTTTCAACTATGTTCTCTATAAATACTGTAAGAAACATGAATGCATTTCATATTCTTCAGAGAGAAAATGTACGATTTTCGTGAAGCAATGTTCACGAGTTGCTTACATACCGGAGAATCGGTAACCCGTAAATCCCAACGTCGTCTATGCATCGTAAGTGCAAGCACAGATACAACTGTCCACAGATCAACACTCATATCGACAAGCGCCCATTATGCACCGACCGACTGTACTGTTATCGTCAACAAGCTTGAATTGCTTGCTTCTGACTAGACGCGTTGACGTCAGTTATGTGAACTGAACTACTCATCAGTTCGGTATATATAGGAGGATTTACTCTTTTTTTTTTTTTTTATCCTTTATGGACAGGCTCAAAAATGTTTTCACCTAGTTATTAAACAAAACTTTTTTTTTTATATTGTGTCACGATGCAACAGTTTCATAAAATATTAATTTTTATCAAAATTATTATATTTAATAATAATTTGAGCGGGAATATCAGTGAATATAGATTATGTTGTATACGGCAAGCTCAGATACTTAAAAACAAAGATTCTGAATCTTTCATTTCTATTAAGAGTGTTGCAAAATTCATGCACTCGGTAGGACTTATAGTTCCAGAAATACCTGAGTAGTAAAAATCTGAAATAATTCAGGATAGCGTGCCGACTCGAAAGCATTAATTATTTAAAAACGTAAATACCTTATTCGTTTAAATTTCACAAACGCAGCCACTTTTTATAAGCATAGACGTGCTCAGCAAAATATTTAACGCTTCTAATAACATAAATATCGAAATCATTTTCAATATTAGTAGAAGCTTCATTAAGTATTTCAGGAATAAATAGTTAAAATTAATATCGTATCAAAAAAAAAAAAATCATATTAAACGCTTTCAGAATTTGTAATTAAAAACAAGAAACTTGTTCAACCACCGTTAATTAACGTCAAAGTTCTTCTTTTTCTTATTATTATTATGATTATTTGAAAAAGTAAACGTTACAAAAAATAAGAAAAGGAAAAAAATAAAATAAAATAAAATAAATATTTCCCGTGCTATTTCCGTATCGATTCCGTTGGCGCACTAGAACGTGCACATGCACAACAGACTCTTGAATCAGAATCTAAAGCAAACCAGCCTGGCAAAATAATCCTCTTGACATGTTTATTGTAAGTGAAACATATGCATTTGGGCGCACGTGGCGTGTTTCAGCAACGTCTCTCGTATGTTCTAGCTGGCTGCTCCTTTGTCGAGCAAGCTCTGGGCCAAGCATTGCAGCCAAGTACAACGCCAAAGTACGGAATATTGTAGGAATTTGGTTTGCACGACTCGACGGAAGCTTTGGCCACGTCGAGTCGGCTCGTTAACTCCTGTCACTTGGGACATGTTGTGGGTGGCGGGGTAACGGCTCAAAACTCCTCGCGAGTCGCGTGCCGAGATGACTGAGTGAGTGCCTATCAAAGAAATCCCTTAAGAGCTGATCATCAATGTCAGGGACAAGACGTTCCACGTCTTTTTCAAGGCGCTTTGCATTTTCATGAAAATTTCTCTGAGGAATTAATTTTTTATCAAAGATTTTGTTGATTGAAAGACTTTTTTACCTGACGTTATTTAATTTCCCGCTTCACAAAATTAAAGGATAATGCTATTATTACAACTTGTCTCTTAAGGTTTCACTTTTACAATGTTATTTTTCTTTATTTTCCATATTTTAATATCCACATTTTTTCGGTATAATTTACAATTATATTACTTTATAAAATTCCCAGCTTATATTAAATCTGGAGTACACAGTATAGAGAAGAAATATGCTGAGTGAATATTAAAATCAACAGCATAATGACATATTAAAAAAAAAAAAGGAGTCTTGTACATTTTAATGGGAATGCCCTGGAATGGTTTAACGGTCATTACTTTTTATATGACAGCACATTATTTAAATCAATTATTAGACAAAGGATTCGATTGCAAATGAAATCTACATAGTTATATTTTGACGTAATAAATTTGTTGACTCGTCTGTAGTAAAAAATGCGAACGATTGATTTTCAATTCCCCAGAACGAAATGAAATCCCAAAACGCCTAACCCAATTACCCATCGAGTCAAAACATTCTAACCGTGACCGAGGTACACCTCGTGCTACTCGTAGAGCTTGCGTAGAACGTTTTGGAATGGAGTCCGCGATCCGTGAATTCCTGTCACATTCTATCTCTTTCATTCAGACCACGCTATAGCGAGAAATTGGCATCTGTGTGTAAATCATTCAAAATAGGCTCTACGGACATTGGACTTTATTATAATTACACCTCCGTTGAAGGGACTGTTCCTGACTTTCATATATCAACCACCTACATTGTGATTAGTGAAATCCAATCGAAATTCTCAAATGCTGCTCAGGTCTTTTAATTTTTAAACCAATGTAACAACAATTGCAATAAGATCTTGACCGATGAATGTACTTTAAAATTTATTGAAGAATGGAAATGTTCAAACAATTATTATTTGTTAAAATCGTGAAAAGAGATTGTACATTTTTTTACATCATTTCCCAATGAATGGTGACGCGTGACGGGTTTTGCAATTTCGTACTTAATTGAATTGGATCCACGCGGATCGAAAAAGTTGTCGGTGCAAAACCACTTGTTTATAAATATAAGATGCACTTATGACTAGTTTATGTGCAACTGAAGTGTATAAAATTATATGGATTCAGGTCAGTAGTAACCAGATATACGATGTAAATTATAACAGGCTATCTTGCATGATTACTACAGTTGCATTACTCATAGGTATTATAATAACCAAATATTTTATCTACTGCCATGAAAATGATCCCAGTTATTATTCAACCATTTAGGATTAAATTGCTTTATCATGCCAGACTTGTCTTCGTTAATTTTATGTCGTAATTATATTTTTTTTTTAATCTTTAAAATTTAACAGACAATTTATAACGAGTAATTAACATAATTATAACGATTGTAAATATATATATTAATTGAGATAAAATTTCCGACACATTTTAATTATGAGAAATGATAATTGCTTTGTATACTCTTTTGGACGATGTCAGTTCCAATTAATTTATTGAAAATTATTAATTAAACAAAATTTTGTTATAATGTATGTTTTACAAATTGCATGCATTGTTTCTAAAAG
>JABFQA010000786.1:0-16861 GCA_022817065.1 Probaryconus sp. ZL-2020 | reverse complement strand
ACGAAAATCTAAAAAAAAAAAAAAAAAAAAAGAAAAAAAGAGAGAGAATGATTCCAAATTTAGCAATTCAATGTAAAACACTAATCAATTCAATGTAAACACGTGTATTGTGACACGAGAGGTTTATAAGAAAGTTATTAGACCTTTTGATCCGTTATTTATTGTTGTACAAGTGTTTCTTCCTGAAGGATGTAAAACAAACTTTTCTCTTTTAACGCTCATAATGAAACAATTAGTCGGAGCATCAAAGATTTTCTCCAAACGAAAAATAAATAAATATGCTTCCGTGTAACGTAAGACTCGAGCCCACAAGTGTGGTTCCTTTTCCTTTTCCTCACGGCCGCATTTGAACGAGAATGAAACGTGCGAAGGTGTAGGCTGCTCGGGTGGTCCAATGTCCGGGCTCGTATTAATTATGACATATATCTTCCGACGAATACTGAGACTATGATTTAATGGCACCGAGCCACGTTGAGTTGTCCTTGGTGTTTTCGGAGAAACGTGCGTTCCCATTCAGGCGAACCTGAATATGTAAAGAACACGTATGAATCATGCATGTTATGAAAAAAAAAAGAAGTTTGATAATCGTGACGAAACGTATTCAGGTGACACAGTTTGATTGTATAAAGTAAATCGTGCGGTTTTCGTAACCTTTGTTTGGGCTTTTAATGCTAAAAAATGCTCGTTTAGATTTCATGCTGGAACTAAAGTGCTTAGATGCGATGATAATAAAAGGCACAATTGGAATAATACACTGGGAAGAAACCAGTGAAAAGGTTGCGATTGAAATGGGGCACTGTGGTTTTGAAAGGCCGAGGCTCTACTAATTTTAATATGAAATTATAAGAATTGCAGTTTTTTGTTTGTAGTTATTTTTTTATTTTATTTTCTTTTTTTTAATTTGTGAATTCCAAGGCTGTCGCCTGGCGGAATATCAATCTAGTCGGAGTTATGAATTCATCTTCCTGTCGGAGTGAGAAAGTCTTTTTGAAAAATGAAGTTTAATGTAGAATCATTTGTTATTCCTTTGGTCTATGTATTGTTTTAGATTGTATTTAGATGATGTTTTTCTCAAAACTATGTATTATCGTTTCAGAGGTAATTTTTAGTTCTTAGAAAAAATTATGCAAGCATAATAATATTATAACTCTTATAAAAAAGGCAAATTACAAATTTGGTAATTTGGTTCATTATGCGTTAAAGAGGAATTCTTGAATTAAGCAAATTTTCCTGTCTTTGAAAATTAAACACTCAAACAACGATGTAATGAATTTGTAAATTTAATTCTCATCATTTAATTCTCAATAACAATTTGAAAAAGTTGTCTGTTCCAATTATACAATAACCATCAAACAAAGTAAAATCTCGCATCAATAATCTTTTTAGCAAATTTCTCTTACTGTTTCTAAGAAAAAGACCTTTCAAGAAAATTCACGTTAAACCTCTTTTTGAGTTTAGACTGTATACTATTAAATTTAATTTTCTCCAACAATGCAAAGTCGTACACTAGTCACTAAAGCTGAAACATCAAAATGGTCAAAATGCAGGAATAACAGTCATATCATAGACGACTGTAATCAGAAACAGGCACCTTTGTCATCCAACCTAAATTCATCCTCTCCAAATAATTCAGTAGCTTCGGCCGAATTTTGATTGACATACCGCGCACAAATGCTTTGTCGGCTCCGATGGTTCGTGCCTGTATTTAAGATCCATTCACACCGAACAATCATCGCCAAGTCTTTTCATGCTGTCACTCCTATTTACATTTCTATCGTCAAAAGTTCGTTTTCTTGTTTTCGCGACTTTGTAACAGCAAAAAAAAAGAATCTAACAAGAATCGAACTTGCGATTTCCGGCGTTGAAAATTGTCGTAGTCTAAAGATACATTTGGAAAATTCAGTCGTAAATGTTTATTCGCATTTTGACTTTTGACACGTGGGAGGGGACAGTTTCCATTCGTTATATCCAAAATAATTAAAGTTTATTCTTGGGAATATCGTTTTGCAATTATTCCGCAAATTAGCTACTGATTTTTGTGCCTACTTTACGTTCTTCTCTAATGGTTCTAGCGATCCTTTTAATTACGTTTCAAAAAATAACATAGAACGATGGAGATCAAAGGGATGTATGAAGCCGATAAAATTACGAGTTTGTATTATTTTTCAAACTGCTACTTTGAGGAGCCCGGATTTGTATACTTTTTTGACGTTTATACTTTGACGTACCTTCAAGAGCCGTCTTTTTTTATTAGTTTACAGGAAAGGATTATATCATTAGGACTTTGTTGTGTGATATCAAAAGCGAACATAGTCGAAACGCTTAATGGCAGGGAGAGTAGCTCTTAACGAATGTGCATCGATATTAAAATAAGATCTAACGTTCTATTTGGATTTTAATTACGCGGGCATTTCTCCGCTGCAGTCGCATGGTGCATTCTGCTTTTCAACTTCGGGGATTATAACGGATCGCATTAATGCAAACGTTTCATATTCGGATTCCCCTCGCTATGCCTTTACCAAATATTTTTGTAAATGCTATATCTGTAACGAAGACAGAAATATTTGCGCTCGCTTTTGACTTCGTTAAGCTTAAATTGGCCGGCTTTGCGAATTTTGGCCTTTCAAGTGAATTAAAATAGGTCAATTTAAATGGAAATGTAGCTACATCTTAAGAAACTGCTTTTTTACAGCTAATTTTAAAAATCTCTTAACCGTTTCGTTACTTTACTCTTTATTGGAAAAAGAAAAATGAATGAATAATTTTTATATCATACTTATTAAAAAATGGTGGAATTATTTCGCGAAATAAATTGCGACACGTTACGTAACATTATTTTTGGCTTACAACTTTTTTTCTTTGACTTTGTTATGCATTGAGGTTCATTTTTTGACACAGTGAATAATTTTTGAATGAAGTCTCCGAAGGAAAAATTTTATTTTCGAGTTGCCTGACATAATAAATTCATCGTGCAAAAATGTTTGTCGCGATTAACAGTTTTCCAGAAGAATTATTCGTAAAATTCCTCCTGGAAATTAATCAAAGTTTCAGGAAACCGCTTACAATTCTTCGTCTCTCTTTGAAATTTCATTCCATTTCAGCTCATACAATACAGAATTCACAAAAATGCCAGTCAAGCTGCATCTTTTCAAACGAAATATCACCCGTTTCTCTAAACAAAACATTCCTCGGTAACGTTACAATAATAAAAGAAAAGTGCGCGTCCCAAAATCCCTGTGCATGAATTTTGTTTCGCATTCGGAATTCAATTGGCCCAAGCTTGCCTGAAATTGAAAATGCGATATCGAAGGTTCTGCGAAATTATGTCATAAGGGGCGCTAAAAAGCAATGAGAAAGAGTTCACATATAACCCTCGAGTGCCCTTTCGAAGTCACCCTTTTTTAAACTTGCATTTAATATCTGACAAAGAATTTTTGATCAGAATTCATCAAGGTACTCTATCAAGTGATTTTTATAAATCTTGTGAAAGTGTTAAAAGTGAGGAATAACAAAGAAATGAAATTGAAAACTGTTACCGCAAAATCAATAATTATTTATTTGAACAGATGTAGAGACTTAATTTATAAATATTCAATTGCGAATTTATGATTCGTTTATAATTTGAAATCAGTTGATGTTAAAATATTGTAAATTTTCTTACCGAATGAACACAGGTTTAATAATAAATATTACGTTGTTATTTAGCTTGTGATGGAATTTTGATTAAAACGATATACAGAAAGTTTTTGTTGATAACTGGAAAACAAAACTTTCATTGATTTTGCGGTTACTTTGGTCTAGACTGACCACAAAACACAACGAAATATGTTTTTAATTTTTGATTTATTTCAATTTTTTACCTTTTTTTTTTTTGCAAAAGTAAATGTTCCGGTTTTGTTTTAAAATTTGAGGTAACCAAAATAAAGCAGAATTTATTGTACAAAATTAGGTTAAACATTTGAAAACCCAGTAGAAACATTTTAAACTTTAGTTAATATTTTTCTTTTCTGGTTCGCTAGTTTCTTCTGTTAAAAAACAAAGCATTATTCACAAACATATAGCTACAGAAAACCTTTCAATATCTCTTAAAAAAAAAGTAGAGACAATGCTAATCAACGAATAACAGAGAATCCTTCTCAGGTTCTTTGAAAATCACTCCAAATTCCAGTGTTAAATGAGTAGAAGTAAATGTGAAATTAATTTTATTAGAAAAAAGAAGTTCACTTTGCTCAACTTTCCTATTAAACCTCAATGACATTGATCCAGAATGCAGAAGACTGGATGGTTTTTTCGTTTGGAAACTTAAACCGGGGTAGGTTAGTGTGCGCCGCGGGGGACCACCCGCGCGCTAACCGGGATCTTTCTTCTCCTCTTCCACTTCTCGTCCCTTCGTTACGCTCCATCGTTTCGTCTTTTCCCGGGCTCCCTTTCACTCATCCTCGAAGCTTTTGTCGTGGCCCGTAGTCACACTTCCGTTAAACGCACATTGACGGAAAAGTATTTAGGGCTCAATGAACTAAAATTAGTGAGAGGCATCGAAAAAAAATTTTTTGCCTTTCGAATAACTCCATCTCACGTTAGCCATTTCACCTTTTTATCGTTTATATTTCTACCGTTGCATCACATTGTTCCATGATCGGCCATTTCATGCTTTTTTCCTGTATCCCTGTTGCGATTTGCTTTTATTTTTCAATGATGAAGAGGTTCTACAAAAGTTACCTCGAAAACTCGATCCCCTTAAAAAGTTATTTTTCATTTATTATAAATTCAAAGGCGAAATTCAGCTGTTCGTATCTATTTAAACAAATATTTTATTTAAAGTGAATTATAAATAACATCGAGTAACTTAAATCAAAGTTAGAGGAAGCGTTGTAGAACGGACTTGAGCTGAATCATTACTGCTAATTATTGCAAAACGTTAATTATGAAATTTCGCTGGTGTAATTGAATTTTGGTAAAGCCCTCATCTAAAATGCTAATCCACAACTAACATAGAGATTCTGGTTAAGTGTTTACCCACTTCTTTAGCAGCATTGGCCCATTATTATACATAGAGTTACCTGTGTCTGGCCAACATTGGACCATCGATTATGTGTTTGGAGAATGGTCGGGTCAGGTTTGGACAATTCGAACAAATAATTCAAAATACAAAGCTCGAATAAATACTTACAAAACAACTCGTTAGATCAAATATATTAAATTACCTCGTTTCTAGTCATGTATTAATATTTACAGTTTGTCACATAAAAGTGAATTTGTCCTGGTGGCAAATGTTCTGTTGCGATAACAAATAGAGCTTCAGTTATTTGTTTTACAATTAAAGAACTTGACCGTAAAATCCATAGTTTGTTTTACGTCTTTTTAGTTAACAAATATTTTTTTTTATATTCTAACTTTTGCAAATATTTGATAATTAATTCGCTGTATTTCGAAAGAAACTATTTCTGTCATATCGTGCGGTTAAGAATAATTTTAGTTATCCTGAAGAAATGTAACAATCAGATACACTGACAAAAATCATAGTTGACTCAACTATATATCTGTTATTTGATTGTAATATATATTATTTGATTCTATTAAATTCTATTTAATTTAACGAAATATTATATCTCATTCAACAATTTTGCTCAACTATAAATAATGATTGTCAATACACAACTTTTTTTTTATCAGTGTATGGAACTCAGTGAAAGTTAAAAATTCATTGTTAAGAACGTCTTCTTAAAGCTGTTCTTTTCTTCGAGATCTTCTCATTTATTTTTCCACCTTTTAATTATTTCAGTATGCTTTATGCTTTTAAAATTCACCGACAACAATTATTTCTCAAACAATAAAGTAGGAAAGAAACACAAATTCTAAATAAAAATTGCAGAAGGTTACGTTTCGGTATGCCCGTTGAAAAGTTGAACGGTGCGTACCTAGATAATAATGGCGGCTATTTCGAGGAACAGAAATAGACTCGGAGAAAGGTCTTTTTTTGCTCGAAGGGCGCACCGTAATATTGCGTGTAACGAAATCATTTTGTTTCGTGAATTTGTTGGAATAGCCGATATTTCGATTGGTTAAGTGCCACCGTAATTATCAGTCAAACGAATGGCCTGTAGTGAAGCGCATAAACTCTCGTTCCACTCTCAGCGCCGCATCTTTATGAATTATGTATGTTCCGGGCAACGATTAGAATAATTATTTCAACGTTTTGCTGATATCCTAAATACCAGGAAGTCCGAATTTTGTCGAATGAATTACCAAAACTTTCAGCTTGGTAGCTCGTGTAATTGGCCTAAAATACTTCAAAAGTCCTGGTAGTCAGCTAACAGAAATACTGTACCAAAGTTAATTGAAACATTAAAATAAATAAATTTTGACTTGGAGCTAAATTCATAATCATTAAAGGGAAAAATATGTATTTTGTGGACCTCGAAGTAATTAATTCCGTGGGAAATAATTAGTCGAATTTTCTTACAAAAAGATCAGATTTATGACATTCGTCTAATTCCGTTGAATGTTTATAATTGTGCGTCTGAGTTTTGGAACGTTAAGATAATATTGTGAATGATCAAAGTTTTGTGGAGAGTAGAAATTTTTACTTGAAGTATTTAGAGAAGTTTCATAAATTCTGCAATGATAAGGACAAACTAAGTAAAAGTACAGCAAAGATTAGAAAGTTTGACTAAGTAGTTGAATTTTCGCGGAATATTTTATACAAACGTGAGAAAACATTTAAAAGTCAAAAAAATTTTTTTGTCGAAAACTTCTAACGTCTTTGAGAAGCGCACAAAAATGTAATGCTGTTATCTGTCTTCGATCTTTGCCCTTTAAATTACACTTTTGTAACATTTTAAAAAAAAATTAATCATATCTTCAGATTTTCAGCTTGAAAATGATTGCATTCATTAATTTTTCTGTTGTTAGATCTTATTTATCTCTTCCTTTATCAGCTTATCTTCTCTGCTTCCGGGTTGTCTATTTTCCTCCTATTTCCTTAATCTTAATATCTATCGTAATACTTAAATTTCCTTTGTAATACATTTACTTGATCTATCTTAGCAAAAATAATAGTTTACTTTTTGACATAATCAGAGTTCACTTATCAACCGACTTGCTTTCTTTGTAACTCGTAAAGTAAACCGTTCAAAAACATCTTATCATCATGATAAGTTTCTGTATATGTGGTAGTAAAGATGCTGAAACGCATTATGGACACACCACGTACAATGTTTCCAACTGAATTGCCTAAAACGTTTTGCTATACAGCGAAGAACCAAAATATGCTCTTAACGCATCGCCAAAACAATATAATAAGATTATAAAGGTTGTAGCTTTACATCTGTAAGATCTCCTTTTACGTAACAGAGAAGAAACTTTTTTAAAAGCTTGAGAAAATACGTGAATGTTCATACTGCAAATGAAATCTTCATTTATATATCATAAATTAATTATCTACAATTTAAAAACTCATTACAGTTAATTTTTTGTTCTCCAATGAAATAAATATACAAAAGAACCGAGAGCAATATATAAATTGAATGTTTAAAATTTCGGTAAAAGGTAAATCGCATTAAAACAGGTAACAATTGCGATTTAATTAAACGTTGCGTAAAAAAGTTGAAGTTTATGGAGGGAATAAACGCTTAACAATGTCCATAAATATCGCAAAACGAGCATCCCAAATAAGCCCGTGCAAAAAGCACGGTATCATGCCAGGGCAATTTGTCCAGGAGCGAAAAAGCAATCCCTAATCAGGCCGTCTATCATTCCCTCTAACAAGGCAAGTCAGGTGAAATGAATGTTTGATGAGCAAATCAGTTTGGGACGGAAATCGCAAGTATTTATTACGGCGATTGCAACAAAGGAGTATAGGAAAGCAGAAAGCAAAAGATATTATCGGGAGGTGGTACGTCGTCGATTCTCACCGGGGCTGCGATAAGCAGATACAAAGGAGGGAAAGAGGGCCAACGAGGATTGGGCACTTTAATTGTCCGAAATTAAACGAAGCACCTGCCCTTTTCTTCCTAACAAGCCTATAATAACCTGGTGCCCCGTTCCGCCATCTTCCTCCTCTCGCTCTCTGTCGAGTTCGGCTTAACTTCTCTCTGCTCCTCGCCATAAACTTGATTGTACGTTAGATTTATAAACGAGGGGCCACCCGAGAAAGAGACAGGTGCTTCCGTTGACGTCGGCCGCGCACGTTCCGCATCATTTCGAATTTCTTTCGCGAACACAATTGTCCGACAAAGTCTATCAGGGCACAACAGCTAGTTCTTGTTCCTATGGTCGTAGGATATATTCTTTCGAGACCGAAATAAGTCCAGAATGGATCGGTTTTTCAGCCCTCCCTGAGAGCGCGTTCAACTCCACGTCACGCGTTGTATTTTAGGAGATGGAAGAATCGGAAGATGATGGTTATTACGCATCTTAAGTCGCGCGCGCTCTTCTTATTTGTTGCGTTACATTTAACTTGAAAGCGGTCTTTAAAGTATCGGACGAACATGAAAATTTACGATATGGAAATGTAGATGAAGGGAATTCAATTTTGGGAAGGTGTTATTACTTTTTGGAAATGAATTTTCGTTCTTTTTTTTTTACCTTTTATTATATCCAGGCGAATTGATGTATGGGGCAAACGTTTTTGGGGTTCGGAGGAAATTTTTTTTTAACAATGAATTGAAAGCCATTGGTAGCCACGAAAAACTACAACCTTCCCAGTAACGTAAAACAGATTAAAACTTATTCGCGTGGTGTCTTTTGAATGCTGTTTTTGTAAAATGGCATATTCATTGCCAAACAAACGATTCTTCTTTAATATAAAACAAACTTTGAATGTGCTTTAACAGATTAACATTTTGAATATTGATGTTTTTATGTGCTACAGCAGATTAAAAACTTAAGAAATGACTTTTTATGTGCCAGAACAGATTAAGTATTAGGTTTTTTAATGTGCAAAAGCTCTAAGACAGATTCGGACAGATTAAAAAAGCAAACTCTTCCTATATATATTATAAAACATGTATCTGCTTCAGTGCTGTTTCTGAATCTGCCTCAATCTGTTCGCCCTTACTGGAATTATTTCTTCTCTTCATATACTGAGATAAATCTATATTTAATTAACTATGAAAATACTAAATATAGAAAGTGCAAAACGTTCTATCAATAATTTAACATCACCTGTCTTCAATATCTCATAACATTTCAAGTAACAGAAGAAAAAGAAAAAAAAAAAAACGCCCGAACAACAACTCCGCTCGTCAGAGCGTCTCGTAATAAATGTCTCACCGGGGTCTAATTCATTTCGCATGGAAGCAAATCCGTAGTGATGAATCGGTGCGAATCATCGGACACGCTTCTAGTACATTTGAGCGGGCGTTAGCGAAATTGGAAGCGACACAACGGTCCCCGGAATGGCACGGTCTTGGAGCCCGATAACAGTTGTTGACGCAAACGATAACGTTCGGAAGGACAACGCGAAATAACCGAAAGGGACAAAAGTCAGGCGAAGATTCGCGCCGACAGAGACAAGGAGATAGAAGTAGAAGCAAAAAGGCGGTAGAAGCGGAAGGGCGGGGAGCTAATGATTATGGTCTACGTGGATGAGACGAATATAACGAGACACGAGCCGAAAGGGAAGAAAACGAGGAGAATAAAGTCTCGTTCGTGGTTTAATGTTCATCCGCGAGGAGCCGTCGAAACGCTTCCAGGTCTGGGCCGGGCAACGTGATCGCGACGTCGAGATCGTAAACGAGGAGAGAATGGCTGCTCCCATGCTCGTGTAATCTGCTCCGGAGTAATTGTATGTTATACGTCCGGAGCGAGACTCGGCGAAAAATCACGGGCCGCAATGGGTCGGGATAAGGAGCCAGGCAAGGACGAGGAAAAGAGAGAGAGGGAGAGCGGATTGAAGGGGCCGAGAAAGAAGGAATGGTTCGTCCCTCGCCGACCACCCTGGATGTGATGCTCCAGAGAGTGGCCCGTGCGAAAGAAAGAGATCACCGCCAGCCACTTGCGGCCTTTGTAACGCTTTGCCCGAGAGATATCGTTGCGACGAGCAGAGAGAGGGTTGGCAGCATTTCAAATAGCTACATGTGGATGAGACGAATATATTATAACAACCTACCGAGGCAAGTAACGAGGCTGCCTCGCGTGTGAGTCTGTGTGCACACGCGTCTTTCTGACGGCAAAACTTTCTCAGGAATCTCAAGCATGAGTTAAGAACCCAATATCCTGAAAACTATTGATTACGATTGTAGGTTTTGTTTTTAATCGTTGTTCCCTCCTGAAGTTTTTCTTTCCTTTTTTTACAAAGTTAAATTACAGTTAAATCTTGTTTGTTATTATATTTTAATAACTAAATTGACGATAGTTGGACGGTGGTTAAACACTTATAGAATCAATGATAAAGGAATTTGAATTAGTTAAGACTCGTTGTGGAAAAACAAGTTCAGGTTAGACGTGCAACGAATTAGAACAAACTGAAAGTTCCCTTTTTATCCTATTTATAAAATTCGTATGTATAATTTGTATGTGGAAAAAAAAATATAAGTTGACGGATTGTAAAAATTTATGGCAAATCGTGTGGGTATTGAATGGAGCGACATCAATCCGTTAAAATTAATAAGCCCATCAATTCTTAGGTCAACAGTTTGGCAACTACTGAACCATCCAAATGATGTTCTCGTCTAATGAAAAATTACTTGAATAGATACGTTATAAAATATTCTCAGAATCTACAATCGTAGAATTCGTAGATGGTAAATTGTTGGGAAAGAAAATATGTAGGCCAGAGGAGCAGTAAACTTTAATCATTTTACTATAAAAATGTCCACCTTGTAAAATAAATAATTGTAGGCAAGTTGGAAAAAATGTATAAAGTGCGATTACGCTTTATTACAAGTTAAATTAACTCTTTTTTTATTTACATTAAAGAATTACTTTAATGTAAGACAGTGAACAATAGGAAACATCGGGATAAGATATTTTAAATGTCGAAACCGTGTTTTCTAGGAGATTGACCCTTATTTATACATAGTGGAGAAAATTTGGCGAGTCAATACATATGGAATGCAATACGTAAGAAGAAAGAAATGGAAACGGAAAGTGGAACTAATAAAATTTATCATTAAACAAGGAGGAACAGATATAAGATAAATCAATAAAATGGGATAATCCCAAGCAAGATAACATAACATCAATATGCTTGACCAAACGAAAGTACAACCTATAAAGTATATCATTAAACAGAAACTAGTAGAAGTAGAAGAATCAATAAAATAGTAGCAGAGCAGAAGTGAGGAAGAGAATAACGTATATTCCCTTGCATTTATTCAATCAATCAAAGTACAGATACGCAGACATGTATTTTTGCAGTTATGCAAAACATACCACTTTGATTGTGATTCATGTTGTATCGCGAATATTTGCAAGTGATTTGGCGCATTGAAAAGTACACATTTCAGAACAGAAATGTTATACCACAAAAAGTTGGAATAAAAATATAATATTGATGGTTATGAAAATTTAACTATGCATCAAATTAAAGGCCAGGGGTATAAGAGTTTTGAAATCCTCGGCCACTTTGCTAGTACGTATTCAATGGCACAATAAAACTTTAGAATATACTTAAAACGTCATAACTAAATAATTATTATCCCCATAAAAACAATTCCCCGTTCATTTTAATTTACACCACTTCCTCCACTTAAGCACATTCTTCACCGTCATTGTTAAACAGCAATAAAGATTCGCCTTACGAGTATCTAACAAGAAACAAGTTGAAATCCATTTAACGTATCTCTAAAAGTACATCTTTTGTCGCAACTCATAACTACATTCTTAATGGTACGAAACGCCGCAAACAAGTTAATCAGTTTCTCGAAGCATTTGACTGTTATATTGGGAACGTTTGTGGACAGTCATCGATGCTTTGCCAGAGGTTACGGTCTAATCGATGTCACGTACTTTGCGGTAATTCACATACCACGGCACTGACTCACTCGGCTAACGTACAACAATTTGTCCGGAAAAAACATCGGCGGTTTTCTGATTTGCGATATTTGTCGACGTTAATGTCTGCGGTCAACTTTGTCCTAGAAAAATGTTATGATTTGGTACGTGAGTATCTGCTGTTTACGACTCAACGAAATGCGTACGTTCGTTATCTTAATTTCATGTCGTACTTTTAGAAACACAATTTGCCTGGATCAGGAAAACGGTTTTTTTCTTTTCAATTTCTTGGTCATGGTGTACACGAGCGTGCCATTTCGATGCAGAGATATTCCCACTTGATACAAGAAAGATGTCCCCAAAGTAGCACGCGCGTACACTTGTATAAATTTGTGCACACTCGAGCTTTCTATCTAGCGCATTAAAACAACAAATGCAAGTGAAATTGAAATTGAGGGAAACTTCAACGAGGAAGCAGAGAAAATTATTGAAATTTAGTAAAAACCTGAAGTTATAGAATTTATTTTCCCACGTTTTCGAAACATGTTATTCTTGTCTCATTGATGTTATTTAGCACCACGTATATGCTTTCCCAATACGTAATGTAATATTTCGTAAAAGCTTTTTTTTTTTTGGATTGAAACAACAATCTCATTTGAAATTAACACATACTGAGCGTTATGTAAATTGATTTGAAAGACAGCTTTATTTTGTACATTCGTATATTACAATATCCCATTGTCTGCAACAGACAGATCCCGTCAGCAGTAGACAACCTCGTTATTCTACGCAATGCATAATTGTAAGTAAACTGTTGTAAAATTAAAAGAAAGAAAAAAGAAAGTCGATGCACTTAAGTATCATTCACGAAACTACGCTGAGGATGTAATAGGTCTGCTATAATCTCTATGAACCGAACCCGGAAATGCTTCACTCTGTATAATAGACAGAATCGTGTCTTGCTTTGAGTGCATCGTATATTATTTACTCCGTCTATTTAGGACATACGTAATGTATTTCGTCTACGTTTGCGGTTATTTTGATGATTCCTTGCACGCGAGGGAAATGTCGTCGTGTTCCGCGAAAGCCGTGATTCACGAGCGCAGGAAGGCGCGCGGATCATTCGAATCAGAAGCGCGTACAATTGCTCCTTTTTTTTTTCGAAATACATATCGCGCTGGATTATGCGACGAAATTTACTCCGTTCGTGCGATGCATCGCAAAGCGATCGGCCTTCGCATGTCCCGCGTTAAAATATTAGTCACATCGTCCTCGAAAGATGTAAATGTTGTGTTACGAAGAAGTGACGGCAAGTATGATTCAAAACACGGAGCCGGAAAAAAATGTGCTCGCGTTAACTTGCAAAAGTGGTAGCTTCAGGGAAAGTCCGTTGTACACTTGTTGCCTCGCGAGTGAAATAAGGAATTTCTAATTTAATAACTTTTAATAAATGCCGAGAACCAGACTGACTTGCCAATTGTAACTGAAATTAAATTTTCTTGAAAGTAGTTTACGTTGAAATAATTTAGTGATTTATAAAAAAAAAAAAAAACGTAATTTCTTTGTTCATTTGTAATTGATTCGTATTGGAGCCGAATTTGACAATGACAATGAATTTCCGAGAATTTTGATACACGTAAATTGATATCAATTAAGTTATATGAAAGTTTGAAGAAACGTTTATGCTCCTCAATTATCTTTGATCTCTTTATAAAACTAAACACGAAATTTTACAGATGTTTCCCTTATAAAGATGTTTGCAGCAACAAACCCGCATGCTTTGTAGACAATTTACGGCTGACTAATAATGAACTTCTGACAAAGATTATTTGCATAAATATTTAATTCAACAACGAAGAGTTTCCTTCCCCCTGTTCGGAGCAACGTTCGTTATTGGCAGAGTAGTCGTGTTAATTTTAATAACATTTTTGGAGGAACCATTAACGTAATTTCTCATGTAATTTTCAAGAACACCTACGTGAGAAAAGTAACCCCGTTAAATTTTAATACTAACTTGTAACTATTTTCAACTAAATGTTAAATGTTTTACGGACGCGTTCGTTCTCTGAACTAATAACATTACCCCGTTTATTACATTAATAAATGTTTGGAAATGTTTACCGGAATAGCGCTTGTGACATTTTTATAATAAGTGCGCCATTCATGAAGTGTATAACATTTTTACACCGCGTCCTGCTTCGCGTAAAAAAGAAATTCAGTTCCGTCGGATTAATCTACAGTAATTTATGGGCAAATTCTGCGGAAAGTCGTTACATTTTGTTGCTAATGTTCAAAGCTCGCATAAAGAGAAACGAATTTTCTGAAAGAATAATTCACCTTGCTTTGAGAATGCGACGAACATTCGCCGAAGCAGTCATTTTAAGAAAAACAGCGACAACAAGATTTGTCACGAGCTAAATAAAAAATCATTAACACGATGCAACACATTTTTGCAAAATATCAACGCGACATAAAGAATTCTATAAAATTTAATATATATAAAACTATGACTTTGGAAAATTTGGCAAAACGCAAATGTACAAATGTTTTGCGAATTATTTTAAAAGTGATGCGCAATGGAATGCAGTTGTTGTTGGAGGAGTAAAAAGTAAAGGCAAAGAACAGACGCAATGAAGAAATGAAAAGTGTAGATTTCTATTAGTGGAAAAATAAAGCAGGCATTGTACTCGTGAGCGAATTCTAGGGTATTGGACGGTCGCGATGACTAATCCCTTGCTAATTGACTCGTTTATCCTCTCGGTGCTTCTGCATGCTCAAGTATCTCATAAAAACAATTTGAATTAATGGAGATGATAACCGGGACCCGCGTGCTTATATTGAGGAATGCCATAGATGCTTTATGCGACGGCGAAACAGATTAAACATTCAAGACCCATAAATTTCACTTGACCGACGAAAATGAAGTCGCAGATTTCGACAAATAGCTTCACAGGGAGATACTGATTAAAACAGTGCCATGCATTATCATGATTTCAATTGCTTAATTAAGATGTCGTGAAAAATAATACTTGAATTGAACGCTACTAGCCTTACGTTACTCTATTTTCTCGTTTATTTTATTCAATTATTTAATAGATTGTAAAGTTAACGACTACGCGTCGTTTACCATGATGTATATTATTTTAAATATCACTTAAATGAGTTATCGAGTTATGCTATTGAATTACAACGCGAGTGTTATGCAGATTGTTTTATTTAATTAAATGGGCACGAACGGAAAAGTATTCGATTTTTTTTGTTCGCGAATATACGAATAAATTAATAATATTTCAAATGAAGTTTCATCGTTAATCTAATTGATTAAATAAGTAAGAGGATTTTATCCTTTTGTTTTTGAACAATGAATGAAATAAATAAATTTTGATGTCATGTCGTTGTAAAAGCGAAACTATAAATAAATACGACTGAAAAATAAATATATATATATTTCATTTGACGTTAGAAGAAAATTAAAAAATATTGCATGTGGCGTTGGAGTGAGCGGCACGCGATCTTCCTTTCCGAGAAAAATTCTGAAATCAGAATATATATTAACGTTTCCGTATGTTTCAATATTTACAAACCGAGTAATCACACAATTACCCTCATTCGCCTCACGTTCTTGAAAATTTATTTCCTTGTAACCCATATGATACGCAAAGTGTATCACGTTTTTGTAGAGCTTGTAGCACATTTCACTTTGATGGGCATTTGTCGTCTTCTTTGAGAATTTCGGAGTAAAGCGAAACGAAACATTAATGGGAGATTCGAACAAATCTGCGTGCTGGTAGGCAACGATGTGGGGGGTATTGATTAATCGGTCACTATCTTTTTGGCGCAGTTGACCCCGCAGCCGTTACAAAATGTACGAGAACACCATTTTACGTACTAGCGTTACTGCTCCGAGAGTTAAGTATTATACGTTGCCCAGGCATAAAGTTGATTCCAGCATAAAGCTCCGATGTATAATGCAAAATATACTTTATAATACAACTGTGTCATATAAAACATTATATGCTTCAGTTTACTTTATTCCAGCATATATCATTCACAATTTCAATTACTATTATGAAAAATAAGAACGTATCATTCGCCATTTAACGATTAGCGCAAATCACCTCGTACGCATTTACATTAGAGATTAAATTATTATTTCAACTTATGATTAAATTCATTTCGTTAAATAGCCTACTTAACGAAAAGCTCGCATGCTCGCGCAATATCATTTATTACAATATTTTATATTACCAAAACTCTTGGATAATTGAAATCATTCGTTTCATTAATTACTTCATTGAAAAATTTCAAATCTGTTAAATCCAATCGACTTTAATGGGACATTTAAACATTGAAAACTCACTTTGGGAATAACTTTTTAATGAGATTACCGTCGAATAGTTTACTAATTAACGATAAGGACAAAGAGAAGTCGTACGCATAAAATATTTGCTATAACTTTCAAGTTCCGATGAAAGGATTAATTCAATGAACGGAAAATTATAAATTAAATCAATCCTTATGATTAGTCGTTGAAGATTAAGGATTAAATGTGGAAACAAAGTATATCTGTAATATAGGATGAATGTATTGTTTGCCGTAGAAACGAAATCCGGTAAATACTTGAATTTTTCTGTATCGAAATGGTAAGGCTTGATTAAATTATGTTGAAATGTTAAGTCTGATAAAAAAATGGGTATAACGTTTGGGGAAAAGGATTTTAATTTTTCACGAAAGCCATGATATTTGTTCAGCAAATAAAAAGGAATTAAAAGGTATTTTCAATGAGCTTATTCCATAAAATATCGACTTCTGTTTTTATTTCGTGATCAAATAAATGGCATTTGTTCTTTAAACTTTCTCTCTAGTTTAATCAACCAAAGTGCACAAATATTCTTCCAATAGGCTTTTAATACGTTTTTATTTA
>JABFQA010000785.1:0-16871 GCA_022817065.1 Probaryconus sp. ZL-2020 | reverse complement strand
GTTCCTTTAGTCGTTTCGGGCAAAACGACTTGGCGCTCAACCTGAAATTCTGCCGGACGTCATTTTCCTAGTAACGGCGAAAACGTGGCCGCACCGTCCGCGACGGTCGCGGGTTTGCCTGGTTACAGTAAATAATAATAACAATTTTCAAAAATATGTACATGAATATATTTATTATTGTTAATGACATTAATTTTATATGTAAAGTTTAAAAACGAAAATTCATAATTTTTTTTAATTTACATTTCTGTTTATAAATTAAAAGAAATGAAAATAAACATAGAAATTGCATAAAACTTGAGAAAAGTATGTAGAAGCTTCTGCAATATTAAAATATTCTACTGGAATTGACAATGAGGCTTCAATAAAGACCTTCATACAATATAAATGAAAAAACTAATTGCAAATAATAAAAATTTTGAATGTGAAGATATTAACAATATTAACAACTGTTTATATTTCAGTCACTTCCATGTAAGAGGGAAACTCCAAAGCGAAATGTAGATCAATTCTCTTTCCATTGCAAAGGTATTTCCACGAAGCGTAAGAACTCAACAACAATGCCTCAAAGACCAGCAGAACCACCTGCTGCACCACGACCACCACTGACAACTTCACAGCAACCAAACCAACCTGCTGAAGCACCACTACCAGCAGGAGCTCAACCACCAAATCCACCTATCGAAGTACTACCACCAACAGCTCCACAGCCACGGAATCAACCTGCTGAAGCACCACTACTACCATCAGGAGCTGCACAACCACCACGTCCACCTGTCGAAATGCCACCATTAACAGCTCCACAGCCACCAAATCAACCTGCTGAAGCACCACAACCACCAGGAGTTCCGCAACCACCAATTCCACCTATCGAAGTACCACCAACAACAGCTCCACAGCCACCGAATCAACCTATCGAAGTACCATCAACAACTCCACAGTCACCAAATGAACCTGCTGAAGCACCACCACCACCACCAACAGCAACAGCATCACTGACAGCAGAACCGTCAGGAACAAGCTCACAGCCCGCAATAGTAACTTCCTCAGCAACAGCAGCAATCGCTCCTCAGGTGACAATAACATCGGCTGCAGCACTGCAGGCAGCAGCAGCTTTACAGCAAGCAGCAATAGCATTACAAACAGCAACAAAAGTTGGCGGTATGCCTTCAGAGCCACCGAAAAAAGAACCACCCCGAAAGAAGAAAAAGGTCTTTTACGGCAAAGCAAAGAAGGTAAATAAAATAATGAAACATTTAATACAAATGACGAATGAGATAGGTTGTATTTTTAATAATTACATAATCTGTTTTTATATTTATATAATAGAATCATTTTTTAATTTTAAACTTTGTCTTCACATTCAGTGATGAAAGTTGCTTGTAAATTATATGTAACGAACTTTATTGCAATCTGTTTGAAATTATCTGAAGGAAATAATCTGTTTTGCAAATTTTTTAATGCAGCACTTTCTATACATTTTTTATGTTTTTGAAAATCAAATGAAATGTAAACAGTTTTTCCAAAATTGTTAATTATTTTATTTTTATCAACAGCAACAACGTGGTTCTTCCCATTTTAATCATCAAACTGCACCACCTCAAAATCAACATAGTCAACCATCCGAAAATCGACAAGCACCACCATCGCAAAATCAACAAATACCGCTATATCATCAAGTCGCACCTGCAGCAGTACAACAAATGCCATTTATGCCAATGCAGCAACCACCATTTCCATATATGCAACGTTCTTTGCAGCAACCTCATATGCAGCAATTTTATGTGCAGCAACAATTTCCACCTCGAATGATGCAACCGTCTCACTTTGGATTGCACCGTGCAATGTATCCTACTAATGGATATCAGTATGTTATGTATGGTATTCAGCAGGACAATCCATACTCCTTATCGCCTGCAGAATATAATCCATATGTTCAATATTATTAAAAAATTAACGTTTCTTATACCATTATATCCTATAATATATTATATAGATAATGTTATTATATCCCACATCATTATATTCTAATGTCAATATAAAATAAAGTTTTCATCTACTTTTTCAAAATATATTTCGTGTTGTTATTTCTTTATTATTTGTTAATTGTTATATGTTCTTTGTTATTTGATAAAACTCCAACTGAAATATAATAAAATTTCAATGAAATGAATGACAGAAGATTCAGGCACATTTGTCAATTGAAATTAATTTTTCAAGGTCCTCCAAGGAAAATTGATTTTGAAGAATAATTAATAAATTTTCCAGTTTCAATAACGAAATCAGTTTCTTAATTTTCATTTATGATAATAATTGTTTTAGTGGACATTAAATTTGAAATATTTCTTGTAAGAAGTTATATTTCCAGATTTTCAATGAAAATTGATGATTGATTTTTGCAATTAATTAATTGAAATAGCTTAATACTCAGCTGCGTTTGAAAAATATTATTTTATTCTAAAAACATGAAATATATTCGTAATTATTTTCTTTAAAAAAAAACGCGCGTAAAATATCGAATATTATCGAAGTTGGTACGTCGGAAATGTCGTTAACGTGGCGACACTGTATCTCGTCGCGAACACGTGTTTAAGAAAGCATGCCGGTTTGTTGTGATTTGAGTGAGTTTTATAACCTCATTTTCTAACCTGCAAAAAATAAGGTGCAATATATTTGTGCAAATTTTGGTTTTAAAATGTGTCTTTATTTTGCAGCTTGGGAGATTGCAAACAAAATTATGTCAAAAACGAACCACTTGAAATTTCTTTGTTCAGTGTAGAAGACAACAACATTAGTGATCTCAAATTCAGTTATCCAGTTTTAATGAAACCAGAAAAAGTTTCTATTATGCAAGTATTAATTTTACAGGTAAAATTGTTTTTAGTTATAGAAAAATTCGTCAAAATATAAACAAGCGAATCAATAATTAACACAAAATAATCATTTTTGTAGATAATCAAATGTTTCTGAGTGGAATAAAAAAACCTCTCTGGCAATCTTTTACAGAAGTTTTAGAAGCTTATGATTTCGAAGTACAAGATATGGCATTACAGATTTTAGTAGAAATTGTTCAACTTTACAAACAGTCTGATTGTGAAAGACAGGTAAATATATTTTGAATTGAGAAGCAATTTTGTATCACTTGGAAAGGTACTTTATATGTATATATATATATTCAAGAAATTAAAATTTTTTTGTTTATAAATTTTCTTATTCATTGAAATATCGATTTCGAATGGTTTGCTTCGTTGTAGCAAAGCAAAAATAGTACATTGTTATACTAGTGCGGCATTCGCTTCACTCGTGCTGCCAAACACAGTCGTACTGCATTCACCAATTTCCCGCACGAGTGTAACATACGTGTTTTTGCAACGAGTGCCAGAAATAAGGCCCTTTTCTGTATTGTTATTAGTGCTGAAAGTTAGTAAATTGCAGTACAGTACAGAAAAAATACTTTTCTGTTAATATTAATTGCTGATGAAAAACAATCTTTTTACTTCGGTACTACTAAATCAGAATCATTTTTCACTATCTGCTGTTTTCAATTCTTGAAAAACATAATTTTTAAGGAAAGTTTTATTAAACATTAACTTTATGACTTAAAGATCCAATATTAAAAAAATCAGCATTGTATCTTTGTACTTTTTCTCTTCAATATATGACACAAAAATTGGTTTTAATTATAAAGAGCAATGAAGTATGCAAAATTTATTTATAACATACTTTTAAAATTGACATATAATTTTAAGATGTGTCCAGCGAGACAGTCATATTAAAAGTTAAGATATAATATGAAACAGATATTTTATATAGATTTTAAATATCAATTATCGAAATCAGCAATATAACATGGCAAAAATGATTTTATTAATCAAATTTTATTCGATTATTTATAAAAATAGTAAAATGTTATTTACATTTTTGAAGCTGGTTGTACTTCTTAACCAATCAGCTGTCAACTTTCCATTGTGTTCAACTTTTATTTAATTATTGTTTACAATTCCTGTAGATAATAAGTTTCAAATTTTAGTATTTTATGCTAGTTATAATAAAATAACTATGTACAAAAAACCTTACTCGATAACGGCTAATGTTAATATATGCATTTTCAATATCAAATATCTCAGCTCATAGACAGTCAATCTTTCTGAAATTTGTCTCACTGATGCATTGTAATTTTTACTTTTATAGTGTGAAATTTAAAATAAATCTGACTATTCTGAGTTATCGCTGAACCCACCTTGAACAAAGTTTAAATTAATTGTACTGCTATTTCAGAATCCATGATTTGAACCTTTGGATTATTGGTCAGTATAACGTAGTCGGAACAATCCATTGAAGATTGGCAAAGAGCAATTTGTTGTAACAATTTGTTGTAACGTTAATTATCAATGTGGAAAATCCATTCTAGTAGCAGAAGAAACAAATCAGGAACACCTCCTGTTGTGCATTGTACTAGGTCTGCAGTTGCAAGGTTAAAGGTAACTAATTAAAAAAAATTTATTCATTGTCATTGCTTTTCTATTCAAATTACTATATTAATTATTTTGGTTTAAAATTGTAGATAACTAAAACATGAGTTAGTAAGGTGTTGATGAAATGATTAATCACAATCGAGGAGAGTATGGAAAACTTTTAATCAAAGCCACCTAGTAAAGTCACAAAAGGTTTTGTGTTTTTCCCTATAATCTAATATTGTAATAAAATCCTTGTACTTCATTTTAATTATCTGCACGTTCTATACAAAGTGAACTAAGATAAATTTTTATTTTTTGATAGATTACTGGAACATGAATTATATGCAACTCGTACAACTGAAAATTTAGCAACTATAAGAAAAGTCCAAGAAAGTGGAGTCAAGTTATTTTATGTTTCTTGGAATGGTTGGTCAGGTTCGTGTAGTTTTAATTCTTCAATCATACAGAGACTCATTGGCTGATAAATGTAAGATTTTGCAGTTAAACCTAATGAGAATTGTTTAAAAGTGATTATAAAAAAACATTTTCATTCATTCATACAAAGAAATAAATTTGAAATATAATTAAAAGATTATTATAATAGATGATTTAATGTGTATAAATGTAATTTCAGTATGCAATAAAATATGGCCTGTAGTGAATGAAATGTTTGCATCGTGGATAACACCTCGTCGGACGACAAATTTAAGAGAACCTACTACAGCTTGGATATAACAGTTTACTGACGATCTTTCAGTTCTGCAGGGTATCATCGTTGGAATATTCATTCAAGGTTGTGGTATGAAAAATTATGTAATGTTATCACCTATCCTTTCTCTATTTTTAAAAGAAATGGTTCTTCTTTGCATGCTGAAAAGGTCGTTCACTATTCAGTGAATTGGTTACAGTTATTTTAACTGAAACCTGTACCTTTTTTATAATATCTTTATCTTTTTTTTTAATGCAATGGAAAGGTCGTTCACTATGCACTGAATTTGTTACAGTTTTAAATACTGAAACGTGACCTTTATCCATTTCGTGCTGCAAAGTCACAAATCGTCACCTGTAGTTGTGTGATTGACGACGTGAATAAGACGTTTCTCCGTCTTTGGGTCTTTGCATGTAATGAAACCCTGCACTACGAAATGGCTTATATTGCTTTCAGTATTAATTTTCATGTTGTTAAAAGGTTGTTCACTATTATGTGAATTGATTACAGTTGATTTAACCTTTTTATAGAATCTTATTTTTTTTATACTGTCACAATTGAAGGGACGTTCAGTAAACAGTGAACTAGTTTCAATTTTTTAAATTGAAACTTGATCTATTTGCATGTTGCTGAAAAGCAGTTCATTTTTAAGTAAATTGGTTGCTGTTGATTTCACTAATACCTATTGCTTTCTTTTTGTATCGTTAACTTCTGTTTCATATACTGCATTTAAAATGTCGTTCACTAAAATCTGAACTGGTTTTAAGTTTAGAAACTGAAACCTAATCCTTCAAGTTACTTGTTGTAACGTTAATGTATTAAAACATTGTAATATCTGGCTGTAACGTTTGAAATGTTACTTCTAACAATTAACACAATAAAATGATTTTTGAGAAAGGTCGTTCATTTCTAAATGAACTGATTATAATTTCAATAAATGAATTTAGTCCTTTCCAAAAACTGAAAAACAATCCTTGATAAAACTGAAAAACAATCCATGCGTTTCAGATGATTGTTTCAGTTGTTATTTATCCGCATAAAGCCTATGATTTGAATTATTTAAAGGTTTACAATATTTATTTTCATTTCAAATAAATATAATCAATTCAGAAAATACTGAAAAGATTTGTAATTGCAAAAAAATGTAGGTAAAATAATAAAGTTATTGGCCATTTAATTCGGATTTATCCTACGTTCCTTTGTGGATGTTATAATTGAACATTATTCAGTGTTAAATAATTGATTTTAATTATATGAAGTGAAACATAATTCTTCTTATTACAATGTGTAATTTTTTTTTTCGTTTGAATGACTCAAAGTCTGTATTATCAGAAAAGTTTGTGAATTTAGGTAAAAAATATACAAAAATCATTGGGAACATTTTTATTCTTAATAGTTATGTTTTGGCTCATAGCAGATTTATCATAATTTATTTACATGCAATAAATTATGATACACTCAAATCTCCTTCCCCTTGAAATATTCTAAAGTTGGAGATTCGAAATTACAGCTTCAAAGCGACAGAAAAATTGTTCACGCATTATTTTATGTCGTTCAATTGTGAACCTAATGCTGGATTTACTTATGAATGATTTCACGTGTAATAAATTCCTTATATTTAATTTATTTGGTGAACACATGTCATTTTAGAAGAGTAATTTTTGCTTCCATTATCAACACCCTGATATCCTGTGATTGTGTAAATGATGTACATAAAATTTGCACAATTTTAACTTTGCATTTGACTGCAAAATTTACATAAATTATTTTCATTATTATATTTAGACAAATTTTATGTAAACGTTTATATTATCGATGGCTATCAACATGTGAGATAATAATTATCATTTTTCATATTAAATATTTAATAATTTCCTTCTATAAATTTGCTGTGATATCTTAAAGTTGGCTTTTTATCGAAATGCCATTGTTACCTCCAATAGAACACTACGTACATTATACGTATATTAGATAGACCTTTAGCTCTTATTTAGCTTTTATATGTATAATATACATATTATATATGTATATTATACGTTCCATGTATGTTCCTATCGGGGTACATTTAAAAGAGTTTGCTGATTGGTAATCTTGAATTGGGCAATTTAAATTTTTGTTCCGAATTTCATTTTAACAGTTCTTAAGAATTGTTTATATCAAATGAAAATCAACATTAAATAAATTAAAATTTAAATGTGCTCGCGCGAAGCACGCGTTTTAAGATCTTGTGCATAATAAGATTAAAAAAAACGTAATAAATGATTCAAGTAAATTTTGCAGCCAACTGCAGAGTTACAATTATGTAAAAATTATGTAAATGTTTTACATGAGATTTACATAAAATTTTCATAAAATTTACATAAATCTGGTTATTAGCGCACGCACTGCGACCTGGTGCAAAGAATTCACAAGGAGCACCTTTAATATACCTGATAGGCCAATAAATGATTTTGCCAGTGATAAATTATCAGAGTTGGTCTAACCGGTATAGAATTATTAAAAAAAATTCTCTACAAATAATACCAGGTCTACCAATAAATGCTTTTACGCGTAATAAATTGTCGTACTTAGGCCAGTTTGGTGCCAGAATAATATATTTTCATAATCAATTTTATTTTATTCCGATAATTAAATTTCGAGCCTATTATAAAATATTTTTTGCGTAGTGCGAATATTTAAAAAATTCTTCAAGAATATTTCATTTTTTCGCGCTTATTTTCTGGGTCATACTATTATATATTTACGTTATAAGTAAAGATAATCTTAGAACTTGAAGAATACCATTTCTTATTTAAATTTTCCCGTCCTTTTAATACCTCATTTCACCTATATATAAAAATATATATTGGCGCCACCTAACTTGTCTAAAGTGCTGGTATTACCGATGGCATACCTACATTTTAGACAAATTCTACGGTACCGACTACGTTTGATTTGTAGTTTGACTGACAAATCGTCTTAAGAGTTTATCTTCAGTTAATTTTATGAATTTAAGTTTATCCTTTGAGAAAGAAATCGTTACCATTAAATGTTATTGACAGTGCATAATTAATACGGGGATTAGGAAGTCGGTAAGGAAGTGATTTTTAGGATTAGATGAGTTAGATTTGATAATTTGAATAGGCGTAGATAAAGATAACACATCAGTTTTAAACTATATCGCTGAAAAACGCTGGGGACGTAACACCCCCCTATTTACGTTTGAGCCACCGGCTCAAGAAAACTTAAAATTACGGTTATAGAATTGGTATCCATTGCAGATGACCACGCTTTTTAAGAAACTTGATTACAACAATTGTTATAATAAAAATAAGTATTGATAATGTTGAATAACAGATCTTACGGATTACATGTCTCTCTTGAGTTTTAAAACGGTCGCTTGTTTCCTTGGAAGTTTTTATAACTTCATCCAATTTTTCGGCTTCTATACCTAAGTCTACGTCGTATGTTTCAACAGCGTCGATCGCAGGAAGTATAACGGATTTGGTCAGTTTACTGTTTATATTAAACCCTAAATTAACAATACTTTCAGAAATATTAATATATATATTCGAGGGAATTAACTTATAGGATGTTAATTCTTTTATATTATTCGGCGTTTTAAAATAAAAATCTCTGGATTCCACTTCACAATTCGCGGATAAATTAAATGTACCAAGACCGTGTAATTCAAAGTACTTTGTCTCTTGGTCGCAACTTACTTTAACATTGACATTTTCTGTTAATGAATAGAATAATCGATACGGATCTATTGACGGTATCCAGTGATTTTTTCGACTTCTTGAGACTCTTACATCGCAGGTAGCGATATTTTCTATTTTCTGATTAAATACAGTTTTGATTTCGCAAGGTGAAGTTTCGGATAGCCTTTTAATTATTAACGGTTTGTCGCAAAGTTTTTCATTATCGATAGTTTTACATTTGTGTAAATCAATTTCTCTGATTGACGCGTATATTTTCTTTTCGAGGTTAACAATATATGTTCTGGATTTTGGTTTTATGTACGCATATCCTATACTAGAATTTACTGGAAAAGACGTTGCTTGATACAGTTGAAAACTGGTTTCTTGTAGATAAGGTACAAGTATTATATACATAAGTTTTCCTTTAAAAATTACTATTTTCACTTCAATTGTTTTAGAAAAGTCATCGAATGTTTTCAGATGTTTTAATTGTGATTCTGACAGTGAGTCAGCAGATACTTCTCGAACTTGTTGCAATATTTCATTTTTAGTTAATATTTTAGGATGTATAAAGCCGTTTTTACCAAACATTAGGGCATTTAAGATAGTTTCATATTCGCTTTGTAGGATTTCTAATGAATTTTCTAAAACTGATAATATTGAGTCGGTTTCTTGATTATCGCTAATTTTTCCAATGTTTTCAGTGTTATTGTTTGTTTGTTGTTGAATCTGTTGTATGTGCGTTTTCGTGTGATTATACAAAACGTTCAGATGATTTATGGAATTTTGTACTTTAACAAGGGCTTGTTTTGTGATCAGTGTTTCGGCTTCGACGATTTGTGTTAATTTGTCTAACTGTTCTTTATTGTTTGAAATTAATATGTCGAGATTTTGAAGATCTGATTGGTCTACAAATCCAAAAAGTGATTTTCCTATTTTCGTTAAGAAACCTAAAGGTGCGTTTCGCTTTTTTCGTCTTGGATCAACAATTTCTTTTATTGATTTGTTAGTTTGATCTATAGTTAATAATCGGCTGTTAATGAGTTTTAATCGGTTACTAGTCACATTTCGTGAATCGTTAATATCTTGTATGAATTTAGATACGTAAGAGTTCAATTCGTCTCTTGATGCGCTTAATTCGCTTAAATCTACATAATGCAATAACCTAATATAACCTTTTATTAAGCTAACCTTAAAATTTCGTTCTATTATTAATCCAGATTGACTCTCGATTTGTTCGTTCCTGGTGGCCAGAGTTGAGCTTCCGAGTGTGAAAATGGTCATGATTCTGGAATGCGTGCAAGTTTTACGTGATCAAGGTGTACTACTTTAGTTTTATTACGAATGCGTATCCTAACATTATTATTGTCTAATCTTTCGACTACTTCGAAAGGTCCGAGATAAGTATCGTCTAACTTATGTGTTTTTACATGATTTTTCAAATATACGTAGTCACCGGTTTCAATTTTTCTTTCTTTTGCGTGCTGATCATAATATTGCTTAGTTCTTTCTTTGGTCTTTCCCAGATTTTGCTGTGCCATTTGGCGGAGTGCAGATAATGTCTGCGATAGGGAAGTAGCATATTCACCGTAGGTACCCAGGACATCAACGGGAGGAACACTGGAAGGAAGTCTAGCCTTTTTACCGTAAACAAGCTCGAATGGACTGAATTTAGTTGACTCGTGAACGCTAGTATTATAAGAAAACGTACAGTAATCTATCAAATCGGGCCAGTTTGATGCATTTTTGGATATGAAATGCCGTAAATACTCTACCAGGACTGCATGGCTGCGTTCTAAACTACCGTTGCTTTGCGGCCTAAATGCAGTTGTCTGGAATTGTTTAATTCTGAATAGCTTTGCTATCTGTTTCATGAGGGAACTCAGGAAATTTTGACCCTGGTCCGTCAGGATGGTTTTGGGACATCCAAATCTGGATACGAAACCTTTAGTGAAAGCATCGGCTATTGCGACAGCATTAGTATTTTGTAGCGGAATGGCTATTACGAATTTAGTTAAGGCATCTTGCATCGTCAAGATGTATTTGAAACCTTTCGTACTATCGGGGAACGGTCCGACTACATCCAAGCTTACTTTATCAAAGCAGTCTTTGGGCGTATCGGTGATGATCATGGGGTTTCTTCCTGGTGCTCGCGAAATCTTTTTGGCTTGACAAGAAGTACACTGGCTTATAAAGTTTTCGATATCTCTTTTCATGCCGTCCCAATGGTAAAGGGCACGGATTCTGTTATATGTTTTTGAAATGCCTTTATGGCCTGCGGAGACTGAACAATGATATTCTTCTAAGATTGTGGGTATTTCTTCGGGGGAAGGTGTAATCACATTACCGAGGCAGAGATTTATTATGATATCGCTATCGGAGAATATTGCATGTAGCATAGATTTAATTTTTTGCCAAGAGATTCGAGATTCTACCAGGTCAATCTTAGCAAGATTGATCATGGATGATCGTTCTTCTACTAAGGCACGTTTCAAGGTTCTGAATGCTTTGTGGAGTTGTTTTTCGGACGGATTGCTTCTTTCCTTTATAATAATACCGTATACTGGCTTATTTCCGTGTTCGCCAATATGAACTTCTGATATGCGACCATCGATGTCTGTAAATGATTCCAGATATCCCTTTTGTTTGAATATTTTGCCAACTTGAGAAATAGGTTCGCCTTTTGTATCAATGAGGCACCCGACAGATCCTTTCTGTGAATGAATGTGGTCTGGTATTTCAATAATGCAACCAAATGGTTTAGTCGGAGGGTTTTTGCGGAATGAGGGGTTTTTCGGGGTTTTCTTAGCGTCTTTTCGTTCTCTGCGTGGAGGAATTAAATCGTGTGGGCTTAGGCCACCTGATAAATTTTGGGGTATGACGTTTGTGCCAGGGGGATCAGGTACAGGTTGAATTGGTATTGCATCTAGGGACATGGCCTCTGGGTCGATAATTCGTGCGGGTGGTTCTCGTGTTGGGTCTGAGGAACAGAGTGACATATCTTCAGTGGAGAGATCAGTATTGATTTCTGCAGGATTTAATGAGCAGACTGACATTGCTTCATCCGAGTCAGTCGGAGGCAATGGTACTGATGACGGATGATGGTCTTTGTGCTTAACAGGAAACGGAGATTCTAAATCTTTATTGACAGAGGCAAGATCAGGTATAACAGTTACGTCTACGGCTTCGCTAATCGAAGGGATGTTAAGAACAGATTCGCTACCCGAAGGGGCGACAGGAGAAACAGGATTTTGAACAGATTTGCTGCCCGAAGGAGCGACAGGAGAAACAGGATTTTGAACAGATTTGCTGCCCGAAGGAGCGACAGGAGAAACAGGATTTTGAACAGATTTGCTGCCCGAAGGAGCGACAGGAGTTTTTTCCGTTTTAGTAAATTTCTTTTTCCTGATTGGACTGAACAGAGGTGTGTCGGAAGATTCGGATTCCGATCCATCGTAATTCGTTTCGAAGTGAGGATTTTTACTAGGAGGTTCATTATTTGAAGACTCATTACTTCCTTTTTCAGGAGCTTTGCGTTTTATAGTTTCAACACCGACTATTTTATGTGGTGGTTCAGGTTCTTCTGCATCATCGGAATCCAAGCCTCTTTTTCCAGTTACAGGGCATACAAAAGCGGTGTCTTGAGGGTTTCGTGAAAGTGCATCTGCGACGTAATTTGTTTTTCCGGGTTTATGCACTATTGTATAGTCGTATTCACTGAGTTTCGTTCTCCATCTGACCAATCGGGATGAAGGGTCATTGATAGAGTGGAGCCAAACAAGGGGTCTGTGATCGGTGACGATGGTGAACTTTGAACCGTATAAGTAAGGTCTGAAATGTTTTACAGCTTCCAAGACGGCAAGGCATTCCTTCTCTATAGTGCTATAATTTCTTTCGGCTTGATTAAGAGCATGAGAGTAATAAGCTACAGGTAAGTCGGAACCTAAATCACCTTGGCTGAGTACAGCACCGACGGCTGCGTTAGATGCATCGGTGGTTAATACAAAGGGTTTGCAGAAATCCGGGTATTGTAATATTGGTTTCGAAATTAGTGCCTGTTTTAATGTTTCGAATGCCTGTTGTTGCTCGGGTCCCCATTTGAAAGGAACATTCTTCTTTTCGAGTTGTCTCAAAGGTTGACTGATTTTACTGAAATCTTTGATAAATCTGCGATAATATCCGGAAAGACCAAGAAAAGATTTGATATTCGTAACGTTTTGTGGGGTAGGGAAATTTTTAATTGCATCTAATTTTCGATCATCAGGTTTCACACCGTCTTCGGATATGACATGGCCAAGATAGACGACCTCCTTTCTCAAGAACTCACATTTGTCCGGCTGAAGTGAAAGGTTAGCTTTACGCAAACGTTTCATGAGGCGGTCCAACTTAATTTTGTGTTCTTGCAAGGATGACGCGTACACGACTATATCGTCTAAATATACAAAAAGTTCGACGCCTTGTAGTCCTACGAGAACGCGGTCCATCAAACGTTGGAATGTGGCTGGTGCGTTACGCAGCCCGAAAGGCATCCGGCGATATTCGAAATGACCGTACGGAGTGGAGAATGCTGTTTTAGCCGCGTCCTTTTCATCCATAGGAATCTGATGGAACCCACTGGCGAGGTCGAATACTGAAAAGTATTTCGCACTGCCCAGTTGGTCCAGGATATCCGTGATGTTAGGAAGAGGGTAAGCATCACCGACGGTTTTCTCGTTTAGTCTACGGAAGTCAACAACCAGTCTCCATCGCTTATTGCCCTTAGAATCGTCCTTTTTCGGTACGATCCAAATCGGGGAATTATACGGGGATTCTGAGTTATTGATTATGCCTTTTTCCAGAAGATCGCCAACTTGGCGATCAATTTCCTCCTTGTGCACAGGTGGAAATCGATACTGCCGTACGTGTATGGGGATCTCGTCGGTTGTGGGTATCGCGTGTTGTAGAACATGGGTGGCGCCCAATTTTTCTTCCGGGATATGAAACAAATCACTATTTTCTCGAACAATTTCTTTGACGTGACTGGCTTCTTCGGTGTTAAGATGATCAAGCCTCAAAAGTGGGAGAATGCGTTCAAACCTGCCCGAAGGAGGTGAGGTGCACTCGTCCGGCTTTTCGACGTGAGTCATCGCAACTTTCGCGGAAGGAATTGAAAAAGGGGTAACCTGTAATGGCGGCAAAAGAACTCGTCGAGGTTCTTCGGATGCATTGATCAGAAACATATTACATTTATTATTTTTGACCGAGACGACACAATTTCCTCCAATTATGTCGGTTTTAAATTTCAAAGGTTTGATATAACATTCTTTCAATTCGGTTCTTTGAACACAAACATTTACCTGAGTTCGGGATCTAGGGGGAAGAATAAATTCTGTACACTCGCAAAATGGCAAAACCTGATCGTTAATGATTAAAGCATTTCCTTCGTACGAGACAATTGCAGAGGCATCAGAAAGAAATTTTGAACCGAGAATACCGGCGTCTTCGTACTCAAATTGAAAGTCATCATCAACTACATGAAATTCAGATTTAATATTGAACAAATCAATTGAAATTGTACCGAGTGTGTAACGAGCACCGGGTGTAATACCTGTGACTCGAATCGCGCGAGTTTCATCTATTCGACTGATTTCTGTGGGCTGCAAACTTTCCAACCTAACTATATTAATGTCCGAACCGGTGTCGATCATAAAAGAAGATACTTCTCTATTGAGCATTGGTGAAAATGCTTCAACGATTGGTGGCTTGACTATTCTCGAGACCGTTGTTTCGTGTATGTGAAACATTCTAGACGTATGTATACCAGGTTGTGCCCCCATTGTAACATCAACAGGGGCGGGAATTAGTTTCCCTGCCCTGCTGATGAACAACCGGGTTCGTTTACAGCGTTCTGATTTGATCTGCGAGCATTTGCAGCAGCTCTTTTTTGGCATTCATTTTTCATATGACCATTTTCTTTACAATAATTGCAGGTTATGTTTGACATTGGGTTCGACTGCGGTCTAGGAAATTGATTATTTCTATTTGCCGAATTTTTTGCAAAACAACGATCCTCAGTATGTCCCGACTTTTTACAGTGGTTACAAAATAGATTATTTCGAGGTGTTCGTCTAGAACTTCGACAATCGGAAGTGGCATGATTTCCATTATTACAGATTGCGCACCGTCGAATCATACGTGGTTCTTCTATTTTAACGTTATGAATTCTGTCAAGTTCTTTAACTTCAAATTCAGCTTGACGCGCGAGTTCTATTGCGGTTTCTATGCGTTCGGTAGTGGCTGAAACTAATCTTGCTTCAATATTTCTTTTTAAACCACGGATGAAACTGCGGGTTGCCGTTGCACTTACGTGCTGAATGAGAACTGCGGCATCTGCAGGATCGTTATCGTCTGTTAATTTTTCTTTAATAAGATTTACTAATTCGATTACACGACAGGCGTATGTATTTACGCGTTCTGTAGGAAGCTGTTTTACAGTAGCTAATTCTGCTTGTAATGTACCAATCGATTTTATCTGTCCAAAACTTTGATTTAAGGCGGCATAAAAGTTTATCAAATTTGGAAAATTTCGTTCTGAAAATTCAACTATAGCTTCGCCGGTTAATTTTGTTTTTAACAATTGTATAAAAGTGACTTCCGGAAATTGCGGAACTAAGCGTCTCGCGAGTTTACAGCTGGTTATGAAAGCGCGCACATTTATATTATATCCACTGAACTGAGGTACAGATTCGAGAGCGCATTTAACCGAAATGTTTGTTTGCGGCACCGCTGCAAGTTGTCTTTGATTATTTGTAGAATGAATATTAACGTATTGAGTACCGGAAGTTTCTCCCTGCATTTCTGCGTTTTGTTCAGGCATTTTGAATTTATATATTTGTTATAAATTTATATTGGCAACTTGAAACGGCAATTTGGACAGATAATAATAAAAATTTTACAGAAATATAAGAACTTACATAAATGTCGAAATCATTTTGATAGTACAAATGAAAACACTTGATGACAGAAGATTGAAGATCCAGAAGATGACAGGAACACAGCGGTTTAGAAGTCCGGGAACGTCGGGATAGGCTGACCTTCGGCTGGCAGTATTTCACCGTCGACAGATATTAGGAAGAGGAGCTCGTTCTCGATTTCGTATGAGTTGAGAAGATACGTGCCGTAACAGTTTTCGCAGTCCTGTAGATTCGAGATGGCAAACAGCGCCTTTTTGCACCGTACACAGGTTTTATCTTCTTCTGTCACAAATTGTTCTATGTGGTGGAACTCAGTAACTTTTACTGCTGGCAATGAGTCGTCGTAGCAATCACTGCAGAAGAGCAACTTTTTCACAACGTACATGCACGGAACTGAAAGTCTGACACAGGAAGTATATTCTAGAAATGCGTTGTCCACTGGAGTATTTGTATGAATCCGTTCGAGTTCCAATCCTTCCACTTCTTCCAATAATTCTTCAATTTCGGGATCGATTATGCTATCTTCGATTGATTGAACTTCGTATGGCTTGTGCGAATAACACATCAGGTTGACGTAGCGTTTCCAGATTTATGAAAAGTTTGAATTTTTGGCGGACGTATCCCACCAGAGATGTCACCAGTTGATATGTCCGAAATTTATTTTTTGTAAAAAAAAATTATTTTATTTTCAAACTTCAAAAATATTTTTGCTGTCTTCGGAAATTCAGAAACTGTTTCTCGCGTCGAGCGGTAAACGCGGAACAGTTTAGACACTGAGATTTTCGGACAATAAATTGATGTGTTGAATTGTGAAATTAATACTCGATAATTTTGCAGAAATTGGGATTGTAATTAAACAGAACACCGGTTTAAATTATGTTTGTATATTGTTTAGCTTCAAATAAATGTTACACTGAGTTTTGTTTTCGCACATACGGTAAACGCGGATACTCGCGAAAATATTCTAAGTTAATTTATTTTAACTGATGTGTTTAAGATACAGAAATACGGCCGGATTAGATTAGTATTTTAATTTTTATTAACTGGCGGCTGATTAACAACTGAACTG
>JABFQA010000784.1:0-16876 GCA_022817065.1 Probaryconus sp. ZL-2020 | reverse complement strand
CAGTCTAAAGAATATTAAACTCACTCGACAAGACACGCGAAAACCAAGTTGTGCGACGCGACATTTAAGCGATCTCCACGATCACGGACTTAGGCTCCGCGCCCTACATACACGCCACAGCCCAGAGTAGGCTCATACGCCTGGCACTCCGAGTGCCCGAATATATCATTGCACCCCAGCGGTGACCAAAAGACATAGAGACTCCAAGTCTCATATTTTATTATTCTTATTTAAGGGCTCGCGCTTAATACATATATTATATCGATATCGCAACACTGTGTAAAGGAGTTTCGCGTCGTGAATAAACTATATTTTAATTTAAATCAAATCAAACATTTTTATCATTTAAATTAAACCACCTTTATCCCAGCGAATCAAGTGGCAATTTCGCTGTTCGACAAAGCAAAGTCGTAACACTGGGATCTTTAGTAAATTAATTATTCATCTTTTTGAATGATTAATTTATGTAAGTGACTGGCAAGTGAAATTTTCTTCCAGCAATAGAAGAAGTGTGTAGTGCGAAAGCACTTGAAAGTCAACTTTCCACAAAAAACAATATTTTTTTTGAGTTAAAATTAAAGTTTCTTTTTGATTCGCGAATTCCTCGAAGGGCACTCGCATAGGGACTCGCGATTTGACACTTGTTTTGTCTCCAATTATCATTCTTCTTTTTAAATCGATGAAAGCGAAAATCGAATGTTTCATATAATAGTCGAACGGAGGACGTCGAAATATAACCTTTTATACATTTTTGTCTTTTCTTGATTTATTTTCAAAAGGTCGATAAAGTCAAATTCACATTTACAAAATTTCTTTTTTCTTTGAATTGATGATAATATCGAACATCGCGAACGGCGATCAAATAGAGTTGTTGAAATTGGAACTCTCAATCTATACGTGACAATCGATTGCGATTGAATTTCCTTTTTTTCCTTCATTCTAATTTCACGATAATTCCTTCGGTTGATTGAATGTCGAACCTACGTCGGATCCTACGTAGGATTTTTTAATAGGATAGACATAAGGGAAATGAAGGATATCACGGCTTCGAGTACAATTCGCGAGCTCAGAGAGTACTTTTACACCTGGGGGTTGCCCTACAGTATTGTTTCGGATAATGGGTCGACATTTATTTCTGTCGAGTTTGCGAGTTTTCTAGAGTACTACGGAACACAACACATTAGTTCGGCGCCTTATCATCCCGCCTCTAACGGCGCAGCCGAAAATGCGATTAAGACATTCAAAGCGAAATTCAAATTATTGTTAGAATCGAGCACTAACCGACATGAAGCACTTTGTAAATATTTATTCTATTTTAGAGCATCGCCGCATTGCACGACGGGCTGTTCGCCGGCAATGCTACATTTAGGACGTAATTTTAAGACACGCTTAAATGTTCTTAAACCTAATGTTAATCAAATAGTTAAAAAGAATCAGGACAGACAGGTGCAAAACTTCCATGGCAATCGTTCGCGTTATTGGAAACCAGGGGAAAGCGTAGTAGTGAAATATTATCGAACCGATAAGTGGCGACAGGCCAAAGTTGTGGATCGTTTGGGACCAGTAACTTACGATGTTGTATTGAATGATAATAGTCATTGGAAACGCCATATGGATCAGATTCGGCCCTGTCACACTGATTGGAAGGAACCCAAATTGGAAGCGGATTGTAAATAATTGGAAAATTGTTCGTTAGGCGCTTCCAGTTTGAATCCTTCTCCCGATTTAGTTATTACATAAGGTATTAAAGCGGATCAACCTGATCAATCCAGTAAGTCACCGGCTTGCAATTTAGATGTATCAGAGTCTGTGGTTGTAACTCCAAAAATAGATGTACTAAAACCTCATATTGTATCATCGAGATTAGATAAATCAGCGAATTTGATAAGTCTGAACATTCCATTGTAACTGAACAACCTGCGTTCCGTCGTTCCAATATACCAGACTCACAATAAACTAGATAAAATTATTACTAAAGGCAAAGATCGACTGAAAAAAACTCATCAGAAGAATGTCATTTATAAGATCAATTGCAGCAATTGCAATTTCAATTATATTGGCCAAACTAAACGTAAATTTGAAACGAGAATAACGTAAATTTGAACCGAAGGCGAGTGCAGCTAATGCGCGAGTGTCGTTCGCTGATTGGCCACGAGTTGCGTACAGTGTTTTACACCACGAGTGCCTTACGTAATGGAGTCCATTACGGAAAGCACTAGTGGTGTAAAACATATTGCCATCTTTTCCTCCACTTCTGGCTCAAACTCTGTTTTTCTTCCTCTACTTTTAGTTCCCTTTCCATGCAGCCGACGACTTAAAAGACTTCTATCAATTTTGTATTTTTTAGCCTTTGAAATGGACAAACATTTATCCGAAATCAAACGCAAAGTGTCTGATAAATGTTTACTGTCGTATTTTTGAGGTTTTTTGATATATTTTCAGACCATAATTTCCTAATTTTCTAATGACTAGAATATAACCTAAAAAAAATTTCGACATTAATTTATCAATATCAACTAAAAAAATATAAATGATTTTCATTATTGTTATGTTAATTATTTTCTTTGCTCGATAAATTTTACAGTTATTGAGCTTTAAAAGTTAAAAACTTTTTTATTTACCTGTAAAGACGAAAAGTCGATGTTTACATTTCGTAATCCGTCCGCCCAGTGGCTTATAACCTCAAAACTGACGGCCTGACGTGCGCATCGTATCGATCATTTTTACCCCAATCGACCTATCATTTTTACCCCGCGAATTTGAACAAAAATGACTAAAAAGTGGTTAAATGATTCAACTTCTAACACGTATCATTTAGTTCAGTAGACTTTATAGTTCATTTTAAATAGTTAAAATTTTCGTGAAAAATTTTGGTTCGTATTATGTGAACGAAAGTTCGAAATATTTCTAAAAATTTCAAACGGCCATGTTGTGTATCATGTTTAGTAGAAGCGAAATTTTTCCTAATTTTACATTTATTTTTACTATACGATTTTCAATTCGAGTTATAAACATATCAAAGTAACTAAAAATAGCGATTTTATAAAAAAATTTGTGTTCAATTATTATTAGATATAACTGATCACTTTTACCCCATTTTTTTGCACTGATCATTTTTACCCTATCTGACCCTATTATTTAATGGTTAATTAGTCGGATTCAGTGCCCGTGCGCTTCAAACTTGAATTGAAAAAAGTATCGAGGGAAGTTTTTCGTATTTAATAGTTCAAGCGAGAAAGTTGTTTGTTATTATGTAAAGAAGTTTTCTGTAATATATCAAATTAATTTATTAATTTATAAATAAAATATTTGAATTTTAAGATTTGTAGCGCTGAGCGTGCGCGCATTGCATTGAGTCATCGTGCTCCGGCTGAAGACGTCATGCAATTAATTGGGAGCCACCTGATTTGCCGAAAGGTCGTACGATTTCCGATAACCAACGTACTAAAATAAAAAGGACTAGATATTTAAAGAGAGAATGCGTTCGAACTAGTCACGTGTGAAAGTACTGCATAGAAATCGTTCTACCGCGAAAATTTGAAAAAAATTATGTAGATAATAATACAGTAAAATTATTCATTGAATGGCATAATAATGCAATGTCAGAAACAGTATTTTTTTTAATTGCCATTGCATAATAATTGTTACAGAAAGTTGTGTTAAATTATATTAATATCATTTGAAATGATATGAAAATGTACCATTATTTATTATTAAGAATTTCTTTCTTTGGAACTGAAATAAAAATTATCTTAATATTATTTGTATTTTGTTTTTTTTTCTACTCCAGTGCAAGTGTGAAACTTGATCAAATGTAGCAGAGCCAATCAGAATTGAGCTCGTGGCATTAGAAAGAGACGAAGTAACATAACAGTTACCGCGTAAGCCGTAATCGGTAAGGAACGTTATGGCGCGTATTTCAAATGCACAAATCTATCTGTGGTTTATTGGAAAAACTGAATAACTCCATTTCTGTTTATTTCGAGGAAAAGACAATTAAAGTTTTCATTTAACATTATCACATATGTATGTTATCAAGATAAATTGTTTTGTTATCTTGAAATTTAATATATTTTAGTAATTATGATTTGAAAATATAATCATTTGGTGGAAAATCATTTTAAATTTATTATACATCCAATTTTTATAAAAAATGGAGTTATCTAGTTGTTCCCACAAAACACAGATATTTACTTAAATATAATTAATGAAGAAAAATTTATAAATAAATAGATATATCATTAATATTAAATATAACTACTGGGTCTTAACAATGGAATCTGATTTTTTTATTTTTATTTGTGTTACATATAAATTTTTTAATACAAATTTTCACAATTTACTAATTTCCAGTATGAAGTATGAAGCAGGACAAAACTGACAACGTGATTTATAAACTGACAACGTGATAAATGCATTACACGATAAAAGTAAACTAAAAAAAAAAACCAAAATTTGTTTTAATTCTTTTGAATATATAAAATGTTTACATAAATATTTCCTTAATACTATTAATGGTTGCATTACAAATGGGACATTTCTCCAAGCGAAGATTTAAGTAACATCTTCGACAATAAATACAATGACCACATTGTTGAAAAACTATTTTTCTATTGTCGTCACATGCGAAACATGTGGACAAAGATTTTGGTTCTGTTTGATGTTGGGGTAAGTGAATACGCAACCCCCCTTCAATTACTCCTCTGCACATTGGACAAGGATACTGCCCCCTATTTTCCTGCAGTATGTTAAGACAAGTTTTACATGCAAGGAAATGATTGCATGGTTCTATAACAAATCTTTTGCTGTTCGTGAAGCAGATATCGCATATTGTTCTGTGAGCTTCTTCAATTCCTTCTTCTTCAGATTCTTCTTCAGATTCTTCTTCTGATTCTGGATCTGCTTCTGAAAAATACGTTAATGAAACATTTTCTTCTTAAAATATAAATGTAATTAATAAATAATAAAACCATTACCAATCAATTTGATTACCTCGAAGCATTTCTGCGTGAAATTCAATGCTTTCGATCATTTCCCTTGTTAATTCTGCTCCGACTCGGAGTAAATCATTCATCGGTGCACCCATGGAATACATTCTCCAAAGTTCACGGAGCCTTGATGGTCTTAATCTGTAACGTTGCTGAGGAGTTCTGGAAATCCTTCTTCCCTCTTGTCTTGCAAGTAGATCTTCATGTGAGTTATTCAGAATAACCATTAGTTTTCCTGAAAATTAGTAATTTTTTGATTATAAAAAAATGAGATATAGTAATAATAATAATAATAACAATAATAATAATAATAATAAAATAGTAAGTTTTATGTATTATTGTTCCACTTACCATGGAATGTCCATATGTTGGGACGTGAGGATGGTATCTCATGTATCAACAAATGTTGATGTTGCTCGATGTTGAGTGTAATTTTGATCATCCTTTCAAAAACTGACATCCTTTGTGGCGTGTGTCCGCGAATCCAAAACGATTCGACATGTTGGAAAATATGGTCAAGTTGGTTGCGTATCTCCACATCTAAATCGCTATTCATAATTTCTTGAAAGCCTCGAAGAATTTCTTCACTTGGCAGCAGTGACAAAGCAATCAATTGATCTCGAATGTTCAACACTTGTTCGTCTGTTCGTTCATGCAATTGATGGAAACGAGTCATGATATCCTAGAAAAAAAATTCATAATTTCGAAACAGTAATTACATTATAATTATAGTTTTAAAAAGATATTTATGTAATTATGATGATATATAACATTGTTATTTCTCATTACTTCTGCATAATCCAAAATGCTGCATTCATAAACTGATGCAGGGAAAACGTTATTGACAGCATCAGCGACATTTACATTGTTTCTTCCAACGATATTGATTGGTTGAATTCCTGGCACCAATTGTCTAATTCTCTCCAACACTCTCCTCACATGAAATTGAGAGGTTTGTTCCATCAATGTCCAAGCGATGGGGTACACCTGAAATAATGTTATAATAAATTAGTAACTGTTTATTAAAATTTAAAAATTAGTATTTTGGAGTACATAACACATATGTCATAAGAAAAATTTAATTAGCAAAGAAAAGTATCATTTTATATTTAAAATATTTGTTTGCAATATCATTATATGTATATTTTTCCTTCAAGAAATTAGCTGAACTTTTCCAGGTTTTCCATGGAAGCAAAAAATTGTGCTTAAATCAAATTGAAAATACAATATTTTAAATGATTTATTTATTAATATATTAAATAAGTTTAAAACAAATCAGCATATAATTTCACGTAATAACGTATAATACTTATGTCTATACATATATAAATTACAGCTAATAGTTTAAATAATAATAACCAAAATAATATAACATACTTACATAATTGTTTAGAACTGCATAAATTGTGAATGTTGTTTCAAGGTTGTCCAGAGCAGGATTTCTCGGACAGTTGAAATCAAAGAATAAAGCTTCTGTACTGGCAAAGTGTGCCAAAAATGAAGGACTGTACATTAGCAACATTGAACCACCCTGCAATTGAAATAGCTCCGTAGACATGAATCCTTCCCTGTATCTTAATCGCATGTTCCAATTTTCCTGTTGAATGATGTTGCCAAAATCTGATATTGAATTTACAGATGGATTGATGAATGTAATTCTCCATCTTCGAATTGACGGCTGTAACATTGTAAATGTCAGTGCCCGACAAACGTTTGGATAACTGTAAAAGATAAAAATATTAATGTTATATATATTACATTTTAACTCCTCTATATTATGAAAAAATAACTGTTGATATTGCTTATATTAATAAGCTTCCTCGTACTTACAGGTCTTGTAACTGGTTGTAGAGATCTCTGCAGGAGAAACATTCAGCAGAATATTGTGTTAACCGTCTTAATTGTCTACGAAAAATGTCCTTATCTTCCAACAATGGATCAGGTGGGTGCGTGTGCCTAGTTACGTTGGTTATCGTACCTTCATTGTTCATTCGTGCTCCGGAATAACAGGGCAATCGAAACTGTCTGCACTTAAGGATCCTGAAACAAAATATACATACATACATTTTCCAATAACGTATAAAATTGTTTGCTTCATTATCGAAGGGCACGCTTGTATTATTTTTTATAAAAAAAACCCTTCTAACTTTTCTACCCTTCGTCCTCGTTACACATGCAAATAATAATAAGTTTTTTCATTATTAATGGAAACTGCATTAGTGAAAAACAACTCTTTCTTTTATTTATTTTTTTCTTTATTTTTTTTTTTTTTTTTTACAGAAATGTTCGTTAATAATGATGATTGTGTGATTCAGGAAAATTTAAAGACAATATGAAAAACGTAAAAGTAGACAAAAAGAAAAAAGAAAAAAAAAAAAAGAAAAGAAAGCTGCATTTTACTGAAGTACATGTAACATAGGGAAATGTTATTCAAATTTATTAAAAAAATATATTGATAAGTAATATAATATATAATGTTGTTAATAAATGAAAATAAAATTGTTACTTTAAATTACCTGGGAAACTCTGCTTCTCTTTCTGTACGTATGTACGCATAACCGTCCTTATAAATTGGGAATTCCATGTTTCCTGGAAGTAAGCTTCTTTTCGACTGAAAAATTTCCGTACAAAATGTACAAGATTATTGTAACGGTTTTGACCTCTGCTTTGTTTTTGTAGTACATGATTGGTTCATATCTAAAATTTTTAAAATTCCCACATAATTATTAACCAATGACTATTGGCGTGCCTCATTATTAATAATATTTTATATTAATAAAGGACAGACAAAGAAACTTACATAAGTGCGTCCTTCTTTAACATAAAATATTATGAATAAAGAGAAACGCCATTTATTTCTTTTTATCCCTGAATCTACTACAATATAAAATTAATGAAAAACGATTTGCAAATATTGGCATCTCTCTCCAAAAAAAGCAGGATAAGTGATGTTCAAATTGAAAAAAAAGAATATTTCATTTGTAATACAATTGCAAATTAAGATTTTTCGTTATTTCATTTAATTTTTGTCAGGGCTTAATTATTTAAAAAGAATAATATTTTACATTCTTTGACCTATTTATTATAAACAAAATTACTTCTGCAAATTTTAATATATGAATATGAATATAAATGACAAAAGAAATCGCATGGAATCAAAATTAATTTAATGATAAATAATTAATTATATTCACTTATTAATGAAATATACGTATAATGAATAATAAAAAATATACATATTGTATGTATGAATAATTTTTATTTGTTGTAATTTGAAATATGTTGTTCAAATTACTTTACTTTAAATAATTGATACATTATACAAATAAATCATTAAGATTAATATTAGTTTGAAAAGAATCATGTAAGTAGAAATGAGAAAAATAGTATATGCAACAGCCGAATTTATCTAAACTTTAATAATATTAATTTTAAACTAACAAGAATCAAATATACCGAGAAATGAATGACGTAAATGATATTCCAAAAATTATCAGACAAAAATGAAATGGACCACTGGTTACAGCCTTATAAAATAATAAATAAACAAAATTAAAAACTTTGAGTTACAATTAATTCATTCATATAATATGAATTTTTAGAATATCATAGAAGTAAATTACCTTTTTTAGGGTCAGTCAATAAACAAGTGTCAGGATGAAAAGCAGTATTGAACGGTTCTACGACCCATCCTAAGACTGATATCATTTTGTATGTTTCTCTTTTAAAATCAGATCTATCGTTACTAAAAACAAGCGTAAAACTTTATACAAATTATTAGCAATATAATATAATAATCTAGTATCAATAATTTAATAATTATGATATATAATTATACTTTAAAACATTTTGACGAAAAGTAAATAATAGAAGTTGCCCACACTCGCACCCAGTACCTCTGCCAAGTGGAGACTGCTGGTTTATGACCGTCCATAGAGTTTGGCTCAAGTTTCATTGATAATCTAAATTTAATAAGAGATCATTTAAAAATTGATGTACATAAATGGTAATTTGTAAAGAAATATTTATTAATAATTACTTGAAATGATCATCGTCCAAAACCTTTTACAACTCTTCAATATATCTCAGACTATTCAAATATCTTTGCACTTCAGGTTGAGGTAGAATACTACAGTAATTACTAGCTTGAAACACGATAACTGTAGATAACACCGCATTCATTTTTACAGTTCTTTGATGATTATCTCCATTCTGAAACAATTTAACAAAAAATATAATATTAATGTCGTTATATAAAACAAGATTAGGTTTTTAAGATGGAATAATTTTGAGGATATTAAATAAATTACTTTTTATTCATAGTCTTCGTAGTGTAACTGATTATCAACGTCCCTGCGAAGATTCGATGAACTGAACAAAAATTGTCTCATACTCATTCCATCATCATAGTTATCCCACAACTGTTGTAGAAGCTCATCTCGTATTTGATGTTTCAGTCTCGGTGAACGAGTTACAGAACGACCTAATGTAATGCTTACGAAATCGGAATGACTGCTGCTGATAACATTAACTAATTTTTCTGAAAAATAAAATTCAACTAGCTCAAATAAAAATCAATATTAGCAAATGGTAGAAATCTTACAGAAAAATGTACATTTGTTTTTATATTTTGTACTACTTACGAAAGAATTCCCAAGCATTCTTATGCACTTGCAATTTAAATAGTAGTAAAGCATTATGGCTTTCTACATAATTTGTCGTGCGTCGCAACAGGCGATACACGCTGAAGACGTTTGGAGTAATTTCACGAAGCCAATAATTTTCAAAATATGTAAATATGCTCTCCAACATTGGATAAGTCGTACTGCTGACGTTACTTTTAATATAATTATATCCATCAAAAATATCAGAGGGGGGCAGAAACGACAATGCAACTAAATTGTTACGAATTTTTCTTATTTCAGGTATGTCACTACGACAAACCTGTTTAAATTTTCTATAAATCGCCTGAAAAAATAAATATTAATCATTTTGACAATTACATATTTCCCCAATGTAACTGAATTCAATGACATATGTTTAATACATACCCGAGTGAAATGCGTGTTACATCCTTGAAAAATGGACTGAGGGAAAACTCTTTCAGCAGCTCCTTTCATGGCCAATTCATAGTCCCCGGTTATTGTAGATGGATTCAATGTAGGAATTACATTAGACAATGCTTGCAGCACTGACATATAATTCGGAATATCTTTTTTTTCCATCAAGGCCCAAGCAATTGGAAAAATCTGCAAAATGATTGTTTCATATAATTGTAACATTTATGAGAATGTGATAAATTAATTTGAAATATGTAATTCATATAATTCGTATATTGTTACTTACATGATTCATTTTTTCTACCATGACAACAAATAGCTGCTGAACGCCTTGTACTCTGGGTGTCACTTTGTAAGTCGCATCAATAAACATTTCTGTACAATTAGAAAATTGTTGCAGAAAGTTGGGACTATATATTAACAAAGATTGACCATTAGTACTTTGTATAAATTCAGTTGCGATGTCTCCTCTACTGTAATGACTCTTGTGCTTCCATTGCTCCATTTGTAACGAAGTGTGCATTTCAGCAATATTTGCTGGTCTTGGTGGATCCACTTGCAATCTCCAAGACACCATTGTTGATCTCATCGCAATGTACGTAAGTACAGCTGCTGCATCTGGATGCCTGAAAGTAACATTGAAAAATTTTATCAAGTGACAAAATATTTTTTTCCTTGTAGTTTTTTAGAAAAACAATAATAATAATAATAAATATCATTATTAATTATGGTAATACTTGAAAGAAAAAATTAACTTACGTGTCTCTTACGGTATCATAAATTATTTTAAAATCAACATTTGAAGACGAATAGACTACTGCATATTTTAAATCTTCTTTAAAAGCATGCTTAGCATCTGCCAGTGCATCTGGTTGATGAGAGTGTTTTTTTGTAATTTTGAGCAATTGATTTTTCAAAATCGCTCTTCCTTTGCAGGGCAAGGCTTTTTTACAGCAATTCAAATATCTGCAAAATAAATTTTTTAAATCATTAATGATCAAAATGAACTGAAGATTTTAGCTACGTTGTTTATTGTGAAATAATATTTCATACAAAAGACATCTAATGAAAAATGAAAAGTCTGAACTTTATAGATTACAAAGTTTCATGAAAATGTCATAACAACTAATAATTTTCAGGACAATACTCACGTCACATTATTCCTAATTTTGTCTATGTTATACTGATAGCCTTCATGAATTCGAAAGGCTAAAGTATTTTCCACGACTCTTTGCATTTGAAATCTTGTTTTGAATGTAATACTGAAAACAACAACGTAACGTTAATCAAGAATTACATATAAAAAATTGTTTAAGTAATTTTAAAATTTAATTGTTCAAATTTGTTGTCAATTTTTTTAACGACAAAATAAACAACATTATAAAATATTATTAATAAGTTCGGTTACTTTTTGTATAATTTTTGTATAATCGAAAAGTTAATGAATAATTTAAACAACACAAAATTTCATAATAAGCAATTTTTTTTAGTACTATTACAGTCTCTTTTTTTAAACATGAATTTTAAACAATAAACAAATTTTTTTCAATTTACAATACAAATACATTTCATAACACTTATATATATTTAGTAAAATATTTCTTAATTTTTTTATTACTACTGTAATAGTATTTTTATTATTACATTGTAATATAATTCTATAATCACGCATATTAGTATATCAAATTCATATTCAATTTCAAATGTTGATCTGCAAATGAATTTGTCTTATTTTGTATCTTAATCGAATCTTAAAAGTGTTTTTAAAAGAGTAATCAGAATATCATTTGATGAAGATTTTTGTGCAAATAATTTCGAAGATTTTTATTGTACAAATTTTGTATATGATAACCATAGAACATTTGATTGTATAATTAAGTTGGAATTGATTGCACATTTATTTTGCTGCGCTCTTTCTTTTATTAAGATCGTAAAGCGCCGAGCAGTAACATTATCCCTAACAACACAAAATGGCCGGAAGGTTGATTTTATATTCATTTTAGGTTTAATGAACCTAAAAATGTCCGCCTTATGTTCAATGAACGTATCTGAATGTTCAATGAAGGTTGCTGTGTTGTTGGGGATATAAATTTTTATTTAATCTAATTTTTAAGATTTTACACAAACATTTTCTTTCTTTTTACAATGATAAGATATTATTAGTTTAAATAATTTGAAAATGTTATTTTAACATGATTTGTCTTCGATTCCAAAGTTTCATATCTAGGATATATTAAATTAATCAGCGAACTCAGGGCAAAATAGATACACCTTGATTAAAAAGACCAACGATTTTATTTATCACGAACAGAAAAATTTAGAATAACAATTGTGAACAATTGATTAATTAATTGAATTTTTTGAATTTTAGATATGTTCGAATATTTGTTTCCAGTGATAGTTAGTCGTGCTATGTCTACGTACGAAATGAAACGTTACGAAGTTGTCAGTGGTGAAATAGCAAAACTGAGAGAAATGACACAAGTATTAAATAGGTAATTGATGTCAATATTAAAATATTGAAATTTTTTAAATATTTGTTATGTATAAAAAATGTTTTTTGTTTGATTTCTTTCTCACATTCAAATCAGACGATAGTTGTTATGTTTCAAAAATAATTTTTTAATTCTCTCAATAATAACTTTGCTATAAGAGGATTAAAATTGTTCAAACATGGCTGGCAATCGAAATATTTTTGTTCTGAACGAATCACAGATTATAAATCTGAAAACGTTAAAAAAATATGATAAATAAATAATGCTTTTTTTTTGCTTTATTACTTATTTTTCAATTTGAAATTACAGTGTATTGGCCAGTTTGAATTTACCAGCAGCAATCGAAGATACAAGTGGCACAAAAATTCCACAGTCACTTTTAGATAAATCCCAATACGTGAGGAACAATGGTGGTTTGTCATCCCACGTAGGTGTTATGAACCATTTTTCAGATTTGCTTTTGAGGAATAAAGATATCTTAGACGAGGTAAAACAGTTTCTACATTTTTGTACCACTTGTTATTTTTTAATTTGACTTTACCATTCACTAAAATGTCCTTAAGAAGATTCGTCACTGTCTGACGAAGTTCAAATTTCAAGATTCCCGCCAAAACTATATTTTTTTACAAAATCTTAAAAAATAAGCAACATTTTTGAAAAAAACGCAACTTAGTGCAAAAATAATTAAATAATTAAATGTTAAACCACAAATTTCTTTTTTTTTATCAGGCCGTACGAAATATAAGAGAAGAAATAGAACGAAATAGAAGAGAACGAAAGTCTAATGACCATCACAAGAGCTGGTTTAAGTTGCCTTGGACCAGGAAACCCAGTGAAAAATTAACAGAACCATTCTTGGTCAAAGCTCAATATTATCGAAACATCATTAACATCGATGTCAACTCTGACAAGGCAAATATTCAATACAATGTTCTTTTTGAAATATTTCATTTTTCTCATTTTTCTTTATTGGATGAATTTGCAAAAGCTGCATTAAAATATTTGTAATTTTTCTTAACTATATTCTTAACAATTAATTAATTGTAATCATTAACGAATAGATTTTTCGTGAAAAATTGGAAGCGAACAAATGGGGAATGGAAATTCTGAGCATGGAAGAAAGTGAATTTGCGACAGCTATTTCTTCTGGTTCAGCAGTCCAGGAAAGTAGAGCTGTCAGTCAGCTTCGAAAATTGATGAAAGACGTGAGCAAAATCATCACCATTTTTTTTCTTTTTTATTATCAATTCCTATGAAAGTTTTTGGCAATTTGTTCTATGTCTTTTTCTTCATTTTGTTACTGTTTTCAGGTAGAAACAATGAAGGCAGAACGCGACGTTATAGAAAGGGAATTAAAGTCAGCGACGATCGACATGAAAGCAATATTCTTGGGGGCCTTGGCAAAGGATGGCATTATTGACGAGTTGAATTTAACCGTCGAAAATATTGGACAGTGTTACGGACCTTTGCAAAAACAAGTTCGCGAAAGCGCTGAGAGGCAACAAATATTGATAAATGAAATTCAAGTGAGTCTTATTCTGATTAATTCTTTTATTAATTCTGAACTGTATTTATTTATTTATTTATTCATTTCTTTCTTTGTTTATTATATATTTAACTAAATAATATTCATCAGGATAGACTCAATTATAGGAAAATTTGAATAATACAATTCATTAGAAATTTCAATAGAAATTAATTTTGTTAATGTAATACAAATTGTTACTTTGTAAATTATCGTAGGTCAAACACGAGGAATTTGCGAGAGAGAATTCAGGAAGTGGAAGTGCTCGCGAAGACGTTCTTCGCAAATTAGCTTCTGCTTACGACGCTTTCATAGAGCTTAAAAGCATGCTGAAAGAGGGCACCAACTTTTACAATGACTTAACTCAGGTGAGAATTTGCTCGTGCAAAAATTTCACAAAAATTGTAAAAACAAAAATAACTAATAATGCGTCTGAAATTGTCATCAATTAATTCATGGACAAATTTGCAATTAGGAAAAAAATGCAAAGATAAACATTGCTAACAATTTGCAAAAACCATCCTCACAAAAGAATTTTCAGAATCTTCAGTGAATTTTGCAAATTTTTAAAAATGATTTATTTTTTTTGTAATTATTCGATGAATTAATCAATGAGAATTTCAGATACGTTAGTAATAACATGAAAAACCTTTTTTAATAATATAGAAAACAAATTCCAATAAACATTTTTGTGATTCCTTTAGCTTTTATTGGTTTTCCAAAACAAGATATCAGATTTCTGTTTCGCTCGCAAAACCGAAAAAGAGGAACTGCTGAAAGATCTCACGAGTCAGGCTGGACATGCTGGTCCAGCAGCTACGCCTAGTCTTCCTTCTCATCATGCAGGTCAGTTCATCTATTTTTAATTTTTTGCAATTTTTTTGCATTTTTTTTGCATTTTTTTTTTTTTGCAAAAAAATATAAGTTATCAGTTGTCAAACTCAATGGAATTTGTTTTAGATTTAATAAAGTACTTGTAAATTGTCTTGAGGATTTTTCACGTTTTGCAAATTTTCAGGAGCTCCGACTCAGACGGATTCTTCGTCGAACGCTCAAGGAGGACAAGCTCAGTTGCCGTACCCGACAGCTTTTGGCGGAAACATGCCGATGCCTTATGCTTCCGCTCCGTCAGTACCTTACCCTAATTTCATGCCACCCCCGATGCCAACCACTTACAACCCTTACGCAACGATGCCATATCCCAATCAAGGTGATTCAAACGAAATTGGTTCGCAAATTTAAATTTGCAAAATTTAACAGGAGATTATTATCTTTAACAATCTGAACGTATCTTTATTTGTAATACAATAGGGGTGCGTTCAGTTGGATTGACCGAACCTTTCAAAAAAATATTAAAGTTTGTTAAAATTGAAATTACAAGTAATAGATATAAGAAAGAGAAAATATAAAGAAAAATAATAATGAAATTTGAGATTGTCCTTTTGATTGTGAATTTCAGATTACTACTACTAATTGATTAAGCGTAATACAACTACTTTAGGTGTTTGTTATATAATGGTAACGATGACATTATTTTGTAAATTCTATGTGTATTCAGTTGGACTTTCGAAATGTTATAATTTCGCGCTTTTTTTCATTATTTAATGTTATTAGAAATTTACTGTTAGAAATCTTATTATTTTACCAATGTAATTATAGTTTATATATTGTCAAGTGGCTTTTTTATGAGTTTGCAAAAATTTAATTGTACGCTGAAAATTATTTTCTTCTCTTCTGCTTATTGCAATATTAACAGGGTTGCTAAAAATAGTGATACACATTATTTATAAAATGTCTATTTGATTTGATTTTATTATCTTTCGTTTTAATTTTGAATGAAATCGAAAATCAATGTGAAAATTTAAGATTTTTGTCATTGCAACCCTGAAATATAGAGGAATTAAATCTGAGAAATTAAATATAAAATTTTTTTAATAAAAATTAAACAATAGTATTAATATCAATGTTTCAACATTTTTCAGGTGCTTACAATTACCAACAGCAACCTGGACAACCTCAAGTTATATTTAGACAAAAATAAAGAAAAAACAAAATAAAAACAAAAGTAAAAATAAAAATTAGCGAGGAAAAGTAAAAACTAAGCAAAGAAGAAAAAGCAAAAATATATTTTTGTTATTAAGCATTTGGCGTTGTTTCATATTTCTATAAAAATGTATTTGTATTAAAGAACAAATAAAGAAAAGAATAAAAAAAATGTGTATTTATTTAAAAGCAATGAAAAAGGCACAAGTAAAATTTAAACTTTCTGCTTCAAAAGATATAGTTTTATATAATGTACAAAAACTTACGTAATTTATGTAAAAGGAAATAAATTATTTTAAGAGGAATTAAAGGAAAATGAATTTTAATGGATTCAAATTTTGCGCTGAAACTGTTTTACCGACAGTAGGCGATGTTTTGCGTCTCTACGGTCGGAACGGTAGTTTTCTAACCGTTATATACTGCAATTTATATACAGCACTTTTTCAGAAAAAAGCACCACATTGGGAAAGCACAGCTGTTCGTATACGGTGAATTTAAGGAAAATCAAATTGAGTGTGTTTTTAGGGAAATATTTAGTATGTTTCTTCTATTCTATAGATTTGTAAGTATTATGATTTTAAATCTATAAAAATAGAAATTTAATGTTTACATATAATGTAAACGAATAAAAGTTAGAAGTTTCAGTTTCATCGTGAATGCCGCCAAACGTGCACGCAAAAATAAGAAAAATCACTTTATTAATTATTATTAAATTATTATTAATTATTTTATTAAATAATTTTTTATTTTATTTAATAATTTGTA
>JABFQA010000783.1:0-16885 GCA_022817065.1 Probaryconus sp. ZL-2020 | reverse complement strand
ATTAATAAGACCTTATCCCACCTTTTACTCTTTTCAGGTACTCGACAAATTTCAGCACATAGTCTTCCAGAATCCGCGAATCAAATAAATATTGTTTGAAATCATAGTTATAGAGTTTCTTTTTTTTTCTAAGTAACTTTATAATTGATGCGAATAACATCTTAGCATATACATGTTCCATTAAATTTCGAACAATGACTATAAACAAAATATGAAACCTACTTGTTTTGAAAATGTAACAGTGAACGCGAATGAAATTAGATTTATAGATGTTTTGACAGTGTCTGGGAAAATTGAATTACCAGTGAGAAATGACACAGACAAGAAATTGCGAATTGAGAAAGGAAATGTTTTGAATGACGATATTTTGATGACTGAAAATATTCCAGAAATAGAAGTTAGAAAAAAAAACATTGATCAGTCTGAAATAATTACTGATAATTCAATTACCCCTGCACAGAAACTTGAACTCGTAAAACTTTTAAATAAATATAGAAATTGTATTGCGAATAATTTATTTGAATTGGGTGTGACTCGCATGGCGGAAATGGATGTTGAAGTACTCGATGGATCTAAGCCTATTAATTCAAAGCCATATAAATTAAACGCGAAGGACCGAGAGGAATTGAACGAGATTATCGATAATTATAAAAAGCAGGCATAGTTACGGAGACGACTTCGGAGTATGCCAGTCCAGCTTTTCTTGTGCGCAAGAAGGATGGAAGTGCTAGAATGGTAATCGACTACCGTTGATTAAATAAAGTAACAAAAACTTACAACTATCCTATTCCCGATTATGTGTAAGATGAGGGTGTAATCCAGCCAGGTGAGAGAAAAATCTGTGCAATAGAAGAGTTCCCGAGACCGCGGGATGTTCACGGAGTTAGGCGTTTTTTGGGTTTGGCGGGATTTTTCCGACGCTTCTTACCTAGATTTTCGGAGATGTCGAGACCGCTAACGTGTTTATTGAAGAAGTACGCTAAGTTTGAATGGACGGAGGTTCAGGAAAAAAAATTTTGATTCAATTACGTCCGAATTGGTCAAGCGTCCTGTTTTGAAAATTTATAACCCAAAAGCAAAGAGAACGGAACTACATACCGATGCGTCAACTGTTGGGTTAGCTGCAATGTTATTTCAGGCAGACGATGAAAGTGATCCACTGCGTTTGGTGTACGCAATTAGTAGATCCGCGACCAAAGTTGAGAGCAAGTATCACTCTAGTCGTCTGGAGCTGATGGCAATAGCGTGGGCTACAAGAAGACTGCGTTCTCTTTTGATTGGTATTCCTTTTCTCATTGTAACAGACTGTCAATGTCTTGTAAACATCAACACCTGGAAAACTGTCAATCCTCAAATGTTTCGGTGGGTAAGTGAACTGGCTGAATTCTCTTTTGAAATTAAACATCGACAGTGTCAACAAATGAGCCATGTTGATGCTCTTTCTAGAGCACCAGTGAACGAAATTCAGAATGAACAAGAGCGAATGGTGGTAATGAATGTTCAAACTCGAGAGGATGAGATTCTGATGTTCCAGCGATCAGACGTAAAATTGTCAGAGAAAATTGATATTTTGAAAAAGCGAACGGCAGATAGAAAGGTAGAAGAGCGTGGAAAGGTCCGTGGTTACGTGTTGAGAGACGGTCTGTTGTTTAAAGAGGATGAAAAAGGGGAGGGGCAAGTGAATTTTTTTTATGTAATTCCAGATGCAATGAGAAAATCTATCGTTTTGAAACACCACGATTTTGGCCACCATTTGGGAGTGGACAAAAAAGTGAATAGAATAAGTGAATTTTATTATTTTCCGGGCATACGGCGTTATGTTAAGGTTCACATTCGTAATTGTTTGGAATGCATTTTAGCGAAGAACAAAGTAGGGAAACAAAATGGTGAGCTTCACCCTATAGAACCCGGGAAGAGACCTTTCGAAATTGTTCAGGTTGACCATTTGGGTCCATTTGTAAATACACCTAAGGGCAATAAATATATTTTTGTAGCAGTTGATAATTTGACAAAGTTCACGAGGTTGATGGCAGTTGGAAATGTTAATTCGAAATCTACAGTGTGGAGATTGGAAGAATTCGTTTCGAGTTATGGTGCTCCAGACAGGTTGATTTCGGATAGAGATACGGCCTTCACGGCAACTGCATTCAAAGAGTTTACGAACAAGCATGGGATTAGGCACACATTGATTTCAACGCGTCACCCGAGAGCGAATGGACTTGCGGAGAGAATGAACGGTACAGTTTTACCATTATTACGTAGTTGCGTGAACGAAGATCAGAATGATGTGGACCAGAAATTGCCATCGTTGGAGCGAGAGTTGAATAATTCTATTAGTGCTGCAACTGGCAATACTCTATTTCAACTCTTATTTGGTTATAGTCCGCGCTTTGGGGAGGGGTTAACGCGACATTTAACAAAAGTTAATGAGACATTTCAGGATCCATCGACGCTACGCGAAAAAGTTAGAGACAAAATTATGAAAGATCAAATAAAAATTAAACATAAATTTGATACCAATCGAAGAATTGACGTAAAATTTAAATTGGGAGACATAGTGTTTATGAAGGGGAACATAATTTCTACCGGAACTTCGACCAAATTACAGTCTAAATTTAAAGGTCCGCTGGTTATAACACAGGTATTACCGAGTGACGTTTACAGAGTCAAATATTTAAATGACGCAAGAGGCAAAAAGTTTGAAACAACAGCACACATTAGCGACTTAAAAATTTGGCGAAGGAAAGGGTTGGAAATTGATGAAATAGAAAGTATGAAATATGATGACGATGAAGAGGTTGTGAGTAACGATGAATTGAGACAGACAAATGATGAGCAGAATAGCCAGAAAACAAAAACGATATTATCGACGAATAAGAGACCAAGACGAATTGTAAAAAGGCCAAAATACTTGAAAGACTATATTTGTGATTAATTGAGAAATAATTTTGTGTTCGTATATTAATCTCATACTTATTTTTAATTTTGTATTTTAATTCCGGCGTTAACTTTGTGATTGAGAATTGTACAAGAAAAAGAGAATGAAGAAATGTAAAACTTAGATTTAATGTGAGCCATGTAATAATGTAATTGTTTAATATCATTTGATTGAATAGTAAAAAAAAACAAATTGTAATTGTTTGATTCCTGCTTAATGGATATTAAAGAGTAATTATGAATTGAGTACTGTATAGATTTAAAACCCAGATTGGCCGATTGTTAAGGTATTTTATTTTGACTTGAATCAGAATAGTGATGTGAGCATGAGAATGTGTTGTGTGTGTGTGTGTATAGATAAGCGCGACAATATGTTTCGTTCTATTTGAAATTAAAAGTCTGTCTTTGTTTTGCCGCTGAACAGTCTGAATTATATTTGAAATTCAATAAATTCTATCGTTTAACACATTATCTGTACCACTGAACTCTAAGTATACTGGAACGTGAACTAGTAGTATACACCAATAGAATCGAGAATACCGAGAGAGATAATCTTTAATGTGGGTTTCTATCCTTTTCGTTAATCTGTGCGCATGCTTAGTTTTGTTCGGTACAGTCCAAGTAATAATTATTTTTAAAAACAATACAATGCTGATCTAATGAAATAGAAATAAAAAAAATTTATTCCGAATCTTAACTCCAGAAAGTGAATAAAATTTATTTCAGTAATTCATTTTTTGAATAAATTTTTTGTTTACTCCATGCAATGAAAGATAACTGAATTTGAATAACTTTTTGCTCAGAATATACGTCCCAATGTTACACATGCGCATGGCATTGGAAGAAGGATAGATATCCACATTAAGAACTATATCTCTCGGAACACGGTCTATTCATCATTTCACGTTCCAGTATACTTAGAGTTCAGTGTTCTCATCCATACAAGTTCACCACCCCATAATCTATCACAGTTTTACGATTTCTTCCTGTATAAGTTCATTGGCCCTCCCTGTCTTCCTCATTATTCCAATTAGTTTCTATAAATATAATTTTGTCAAAAAAATTAATTTTTAAAATAAATAAAAATAAATATCATACTGTGATAGCAAACAATATAATTAATACCAATAAATTCTATATTAATAGGGGAGACCGGGGTGAAGTGGCCATCGCAACTGTACGCACACCTTTGTAACTACTGTGGAGTTGAGTTCAGTTGTGGTGGTCACTTCATCCCGGTTTCACCTGTATTTGTAAACTTTATTATTTTCTTTTGATTAAAAAGTAACACACTCTTTTCGAATTCTTATTGTCACGGAAACTGCATTTTCTAATTTAAATAAGCGTGCTCGACATTTGGCGCGTGCACATTGTACAAGCAATAAAGAAACGTTGCAACGTGCACTAAAACCAATATTTTTGCTGCATTTTGTATTACATTTTTGCTGATATTTCGAAATTGAGCTATAAAACTTCGCTGAAACTTGGAAAATTCAATTATATAACCATAACGTACAATATTTCAATTTTCATTAATAATTCTTACTTTTAAGTTTAACTAATTAATGCCAAGAAAAACTAAAATGTTGACGTGTCATAAGAGTCTATGTATACAGACCAAATAAAATGCTAACTGAAAACAATAATATTTCTGTTCCTAGCGGCAACAATTTGATCAAATTTTTGTTTTGACAGTTTGAAATATCAATTTTTGCATTCCAATAAAACAAATTTAATTGTAATTTCTTCAGGAATCAAATTGAAATTTGATTCCTGACATTCAATTTCAACGAGTAATTGTAACGGTTGTACTTTTCTCTAGGTTAGCTTAAATTCCTAATAGATTAATTATACATATTTCATTTGCAGGGAGAAAAAAGATGACAGCGATTACGGATGACGGTAGAAAAGCGGAAGAAACTGGAGAAACCCGTCCAAAAATTGAAAACTTTGACGACGTTTTACCGTACGTCGGAGAAGCTAGCCGTTACCAATTAATTTTATTTGTCATTTTGCTACCATTTACGTTTGTCTATGCTTTTTTGTACTTCGCTCAATTTTTCATCACTCTTCTGCCTGAAGAACATTGGTGTCATGTGCCTGAATTGTCTTCCACAAATTTGACTGATCACCAAAAGTAAGTTTAAAGTAATAAATTTTCAATTTTACCCTTTACAGATCAATGTTTAAATTGTGATGATAATTTTAATAAGACAAACATTCCTGATTTTAATTAATCACTGAAAAACAAACAATTACAATCTCAGGGTGAATTAACATCACAATTAATTAATGAAGAGAAAGGAAGTCAAATTCATTCATTTTCATTTATTATATTCAAAATAATCAAGCAAATATAAAAATAAGAAAATAAAATCTTTACAACGTAAGAAATGCAAAATTATCATACATGACTGTAGAGGGTGATTTCACCTACCAAGATGAGTAAATACTTTAAAATTATTTATTGTCCCTTAAAGAAGGACGCAAGATCCCTTGGTGAGGTGAAAGAGAGAGATAGAGCGCTCAACACTTACCCCGCCTCTGTGCAACATGTTCCTCCAGGAGACTGTCGTAACGGACTTTTAAATCTTCCATCTCCTGGAGGAATACCGCGAAGTGCTCCATCACACCCTGTTTATACTACTTTTTCGCCCACACAGGCCTCGCACGCTTCTCGTCAGTAAAACTATAACTTCGCCAACACACTCAAAAAAAAACAATTCGTTATTAGTCTCAACGACGACCCAAAGACGAATGATGTAGGTCGGTGGCAACCGGCTAATCAGCGCCACCGGCGCACATCAAACACGGGCCGCAATCGGCAGTCATTGGCTGACCGATACTCTGCGGAACGGAAGTAGCCATTCCGCAATCATCGCTGCACGTAAGTGCCGCGGCAGTGCAGCAGGCAACGGGTGGGCAAAACTGCGATGTCTCTCACCTCAAACGAGGCAAAACTTTTGTGCGTGAGTTTGTCACGTCACAATATATAGATATATATATGTTATTGTGTATGGGTTCTTTGCATGGACAAGTGCATATATTCTTTTATGGAGCTGTCCATGTGTCCCTCTATGGATTTGTACATGGATGTATTCCATGGCTCTTTGTATGTAATACTTTATGGAGATCTTTTTTTTTTTATACATATGTATAAACAACCAAACTGATATTAAAAGAAAATGCAAATTTAGTAAAAAATCATGTTAAATTAATATCAAAGTTTTACATACATATAATCCTTATGTATTTAAGTTTAAATCATTACATGAATTATCTAAATCAAATTCTTTACCAGAGTACAATTTATATTTTACTCGAGATATGCGATTTCCTGAAAATCGTTATAATGAACATAGAACTGCTGAATGTGCAGTATTAATAGTTTCTAAAGATGGACAAATTCCTTCAACATTTGATATTTGTGTTTATCCTTTTAAAAAAGATAAAAATGATTCATCAATTACTTATATTAATAAGTTATCATTTCATTTAGATCCTATGTTATTTCCAATATTATTTCCTAACGGAGATTTAGGATGGAATCCAATATTTAAACAAAATCAAAACAGTCTAAGCAGACTGACTGCTTTACAATATTATTCATATAGATTGTCTTATCGACCACAAGAAAAATTTAATCCAATTTTATTTTGTGGTAGATTAACTCAACAATACATTATTCAAGCTTATATTGTAATTGAAAGTACTCGATTGAATTATTTAAGATATAATCAACAAAAATTACGAATTGAATGTTATCAAGGATTATTAGATCATGTTCAAAATTATGCATCTAATAATTCTTAAACTTTGTGCGATAAAGAAAGATTAGGAAATGTTTTGGTTTTGCCATCAACATATATAGGAAGTCCACGGGATAAGCAACAAAGATACCAAGATGCAATGGCTATTGTTAGAAAAATTGGAAGGCCAGATTTGTTTATAACAATTAGACTGTGCAAAAAAAAAAGTTTGAATAATGAGCTGCTCTTTTAAAGATTATGTCTAAACGTGGAAAAAGTTAATTTCTAAAATTTTTGGCCAAAAAAATTAACACTTAGAGGTCGCGCAAGTCAAAAATGCGATTTTTTAAACAAATATGCGAATTTCTCATTATTTTTCATATTTGTATGCAACTAAATTGTATTACAATATATTTTTTATGTTTGCCTTGTTATAATATGTATTATTAAAGACATATAAAGTATGTTAATCTATTTTACACAATTATAAAACATTTTTTATGATGCTCTGAGGCACATATTTCGACATTTTAACGCAAAAAGGTGAATTTTTTTAATTCTAATGCTGAACTTTTTGCTTGTTTTGCAAACGCAAACTCTCTGAGTTTGTGTAAATTTGATGCAAGATGTTAAACAGTAAAATTTTCAATTAAACTTAAATAATAATTTAACATCTCGTCATAAACGCAAATCCCTCTTTTTTTATTTGTTATTTAAATATCATTGAAAATGAAACTAAATTAAATAAAACGATTTGTGAATTGAAAGTTTCGATTAAGATCATTAAACCGCAGTTCTGTCATACAGGATGTCTATTCATGAAAATTCTTAAACGGTTTAATTATTAAATCTATCGTTTTGTCTCTTTCTTGTACGAGTCGAAAAAGAAAGACAAAACGATAGATTTAATAATTAAATCGTTTAAGAATTTACGTGAATAGATCCCCTCTACTCCTGTGGCCGCCATATTTATTATGGTACGCTACCGCCGCTCAACTCGCGGTGACATTTGTTTCACTTTGCATCGAGTTTCGCGTCACGTTCAATTTTGTGGAAACTTAAAAAATATTTAATTTATATTTAAAAACATGTCACCAAAAAAAAAGTTTTATTTAATTGGCGAGGAAAGTCAAAAAATTGAAACTGAGACTCTACCAACAGTCAGACAAGTGATGGGTTTATTTTGTTATAATCATTTTTCATTGAAAAAAACAATTGCTGATTCTGCAAAGTCCGCTGTGTCTGAAGTATTGCCATTCTACAAAGCAAGGGATATCCAATTGTGAAACTAAAAAATGCCGTAAAGAAATTAATTTCAATTAATACAACATGGGTGAATTTGAAAAAAAGTAAAAATCGGTCCAAACCAAGTAAAAAAATTAAGAGTTTTATTAATAATTTAGATCGACTTTTTGATATTACACCAAGGAATATATTTGATTTAATTCAAGATGATCATACAAAAGAGTTTTTATCTAATCAGAAGAAAAATATATCATTAAGACCAAGACATCAAAAAAAAGGTTCGTGATTTTTTATTTTTATATTTTATAATTTTCATTCGAAGGTATTGAATAAAAAAGTAAATAATATTATATACAATTTTGAATTATATAAAATATAATTTTTTTTAGAAGTTAACGTTGAACTAATTAAAAAATCTGAGGCATCAAAAGTTGAGTCAAAAAAGTCAGATAATATGTGTGAAACAAAAACTAAAAGTTATACATCTTCAGAAACTTCTTATGACTTCTCTGAAATGACATCGTCTCTATGTAGTGACGATATAGTCACGTATGATCCTAAACCAAAAAAAATAGACTTAATTTCACGAGAAGTCGCATTGGCTCTAGACAGAACAAATACTTCTAGCAGAACAGCTGCTTATATTTTGAGTGCGGCATCACGTAGTTTTGTTAATCGCGCTGAAGACACAATTTTAAGTCATCGAACTATTCAAAGAAGAAGAGAGAAATTTAGAACAGAAGTGGCAACAGAAAGGCAAAATGTATTGGTACGAGAAAATATTATGACGGTTCATTGGGACGGTAAAATGCTGCCAGACATATCGGGGAAGGGAAAAGTAGATCGTTTGCCTATTGTTGTGTCTGGTATTGACATTGAAGAAATTCTTGCTGTGCCAAAATTAAAGTCAGGAACAGGAGAAGCCCAGGCCATAGCAATTTTTGATGTTATTGAAGAATGGAAAATAACTTCTCACGTGAAAGCATTTTCATTCGATACCACTTCGATAAATACAGGTTCGTTTGATAATTGTTTAGTTATTTGAAAAAAAGACAAAGTTCAATTATTTAATTTGATTTAAAAAGTAATTAATTTATATTGAATAAAAAGAAAAAGAAAAGATTTAAATTAATTTTATTTATAAATTTATATAGGAAAACGAAATGGAACCTGTATTCTTCTGGAGCAGAAATTAGATAAAGATATTTTGCACTTGGCCTGTCGTCACCATATTCATGAGCTGGTTTTAAAAAACGTTTTTGAACAAAGTTTATCAATTATCAAACTACTTCAGGTCCAGACGTTGGTCTTTTTAAACGATTCCAAAACAAGTGGGACACTATTAATGTTAATAATTTCGAACCGGGTGTAACTGATGAAAAGGTTGCTGCAAATGTTGCTGTTATAAAGGATGAAATTTTACAATTTGTGTTTAATCAGCTGCAGGTATAACAAAACTAAATATTTAAGATATTTATGAGATAGATTTTTGTTATTTTTTATTATTTATAATCTATTATAAATCTCACAGAGATTCGATTGCATTAAACTCCAGAAGCAGTGAATAATTCACATTATTTCTTTTTAGGATTCTTGTTCAAGGGCCGATTATTTGGAATTGCTACAGTTAACTATTGTCTTTTTAGGTGAGTCGCCTAAACAAAATTATAATTTCAAACATCCAGGAGCTATGCATCACGCCAAATGGATGGCTAAAGCGATTTATACGCTAAAAATCTACATTTTTAGAAAAGAATTCCAATTGAGAAAAAAAGAACAAGAAGGCCTGCGTGACGTATGTGTTTTTATTATAAAGTTTTATATTAAGTCGTGGTTTACTTGTTCACTTGCCATTAATAGTCCTTATAATGACTTAAATTTGCTTAAGAGATTAATTGAATACAAAAACGAAAATGACATCATAGCGTCAGCAGCTCTTGCCAAATTTACAAGCCATCTCTGGTATTTATCAGATGAAATTGTCGGTTTATCGTTTTTTGATTCAAACGTTCCTCTCAACGTTAAAAGAGAAATGGTACAGAAACTGAAAAATTGCAATTATAATGAACCTGTTAAACGTGTGTTATTAAATGTTAATTGTGATAAGGAATTAGATATGTGGACAACACGTGAAATCTCAGATTTAGTTTAAAAAAACACGAACAATTTGTTTACTCGTTTTAATATAAACACGGACTTTCTTGAATATGATCCTAAACTGTGGGAAACAAATGAAAATTACATATCTGCTTCGAAACTATTGTCAAATTTAAAAGTTGTCAACGATGCTGCAGAGAGGGCAGTAGCATTAATGACAAAATTTAATACATCAATTTGCAAAAATAAAGAACAAAAACAGTTTTTAATCAAAGCTGTCAAAGAACATCAACGTCTTTATCCTACTGTCAATAAATCATCATTGTAATTATTTTTTCTATTTATTTTATGTCAATAAAATTGAAGTATATGTTAATCTTATAAACAAATAAAATTTTGTTAGTTAAAAATATAATGTTTAATTCAATTCTATCAAAACGTTCGCGTAGAACGTTTGCGGCAAGTTTTATCCTTTGATTGAAGATCAACGGATCAAACGAGACGTTCTGCGCGAAACGTTAAACTACGCGAGCGAACATAACTAACCTCTTCTTTAAAAACTTCAATCATATATTAATCAGTTATTTATACTAACAATCATATAAATAACTATTAATATATGAAATTTATTACGTACCCTTACGTAATGTAGCAATTTCAATCTTTGATAAGCCACCTGGACTTAATAATCGCGAGACGAAAAATGACGATTTCTGTAATCTGTCATTTTCGTCTCATTTTTGTGTACATTTTTAATTTTGGACTCGCCACCAGAGGGAATATGCCTCGTTCCTTTTCAGCATTTCTCCGAAAGAGGGCAGATCAATTCGACTCCTGCAATTCAAACTGCCCCAGTTCAAAATTTCTTATGGGAATTTGCGTTAGAAAATTTGAACTGGGGCATTTTGAATTGGAGGAGTCGAATTCAGGATTCAATTCAAATCAAATATATATTATATTCACTATACTATTGTGTTATGTTATTTCGAAACAATTTATAGTAGGTGCGAAATGTTCTATAAAAAAATTAAAAGTATTCATTTAAAATTTAAAAGAAAAACACTTAATTTATTTAACGGAGTGGTATCAATATTATCCAAAATTTATGTTATCAGCACTATTAAAGTATTCCAATGTCATTTTCTCCTAAACGCATTTTATCAATCACTCAATGTATCAAAACCTTTAAATTATCCCAAAGTAATTTTATCCAAAACTCATTTTATCTATTTTACAATGTATCAACACTTTCAAATTATCCGAAAGTTATTTTATCCATAATGCATTAATCCATATCGAAAAGTATTAAGACCTTCAAATAATTCCAAAGATATTTTATCCAAAGCGCATTTTATCAATCACGCAATGTATCAACACCTTTAAATTATCCCAAAGTAATTTTATCCAAAACTCATTTTATCCATTTTACAATGTATCAACACTTTCAAATTATCCCAACGTCATTGTTTGGGACATTGTTTTCAATTGTAAAATGGATAAAATGAGTTTTGGATAAAATTACTTTGGAATAATTTAAAGGTGTTGATACTTTGCATGATTGATAAAATGCGTTTTGGATAAAATGATTTTGGGATAATTGGAAATTATTGATATATTGAAGGATTTGTACAATATGTTTAGGATAAAATAACTTTGGGATAATTTACAGGTGTCGATAAATTGTGTGTTGAGAATAATGATTTTGGGATAAAATAATTTTGGGATAACTTACTGGTGTTGATACTTTGTAAGATCTATAAAATGCGTTTTGTATAAAATGATTTTTTTATAATTTGAAGGTTTTGATACAAATGCTGCTTGGATAAAATAACTGTATTAATAAAATGCGTTTTGGATAAAAAGCATACCACTCGTAATACAACAAAAAAACGTGATATCAAACACAAAATTACAATTTCATTGTAAATGGTTCGGCAAGTTTTATCTTTCTTCTTTCTCTCTAAAAAAATCGTACCCACAAAAAATTAGAACAACAAAAAGATGTGATATCATTTAAAGGCAAGACCCTCTAAAAAATAAAACAAAAAAAAATTTTTTTATTTAAAAAAAAAAAATGCGTGTTCCGTTTCTAACATTATTTTATAATAATAAAGGACGCACTTATGTGAGTTGAATTGTCTGTCCTATATTATTTTAAAATAATGTTAGAAACGGAATACGCCATCTAACTATGGGAACTGTTAGTATATCTATCTTTTTCTGTTTCCTTGGAAATGTTGAAATAGAGATACTAAAAAAATCCTGAAAGTTTGAATGAAACACTAGTACCGCTTTTTACCGAATTAATCCCCAAAAACACAAAATGTCCGAAACGTTCATTAAGCGTTACATTTACGTTGAATAAACGTAGAAATGTCCGCAAACGTTTAATGAACGTTCAGTAAACGTTTCTGAACGTTTCTGTGTTGTTAAGGATTTAACCAACTTTGGGGTTATTAGTATCAAAGTAGCGTTAGAACTATTTGCGCGTTCCAAAATTACAATAATCCTAGGGAATTTCTTAAGTAATTTTGAAAGCAATTTTTTAATTTTCTGCTAGTTTCACCATGGGTGCTTTCGGACGTGACAGGGATCCTGGGGCTTATTCTTTAAAAGTGTCGCAAATGTGACGCCACAAGAACGACGTCTTTTATCTACTGTCTCATCGAAATAACAAGTGAAAGAGAGAGCTGAAAGTTCTCCATGACACTCGTTTCGCGACGTCGCGTTTGCGACACATTTCAAGTGGCGTATTCCAAGAGCAACATTCTTTTAGAATAATAAAGGACGCACTTATATGAGTTGAATTGTCTGTCCTTTATTATTCTAAAAGAATGTTGCTCCTGGAATACGCCAAAGAATTCGCGTCGGACTTCATGGTCGAAGCCATCTAGGAAAACTAGATGAACTATAGTAAAGGTGGAAAATCTATAGAAACTTTTGTTTTATCACTGAATTTTTACTAAATTTTGGTAAAATTTTCCACCTCTACTATAGTTCATCTAGTTTTTCTAGGTGGCTTCGACCATGAAGTCCGACGCAAATTAAAACCAAAATTTCTTGCTGGTCTACTAAATAAATAAGACCGGCAAGAAATTTTGGTTTTAATTATTTATTTTTTTTTTAATTTTCAGACTTGCCTTTATGTGATATCAAATCTTTTTGTTTTTTGGATTTGACAGATAACAAAAAAATCTTGCCGAACCCTTTACAATGAAATTGTAATTTTGGGGTTTGATGGTATATACTTTACCATAATCAAATGATTGAACGTTTACAGTATTGTTAGTATTGTTAGTATTGTTTATATTTTGTATTATTCCTCTACACCATTTGTTTTTATATTGATTATAAAATGAACAGTACATTTTTGGAATTATTAAATTTTACAGAATTTTCATGCGGAATTTTCTTTATATCCGATTCATATATATTATGAAATGTAAATTTATAATGCCTAAACGTATAATCATCATTTTCCAAAAGTTTATCAAAAAGAAGAAGCATTAATATACTCAACAACTTGAACATTTGTATTGAATAACATGTTTGGCGATAAAGTTGGTATAAATTCATTGATCTTCATACATCTAAAAGGAAATGTTGAATTAAAATATGATGAAATCATTTTATATATCTAAAATATGTGGGGACCGAGGGGAGAGTAGACGTGACGGTTGGGTGATAGCCCTGCGAGGGGTATAAGGGGCTAAGGAATCGTAGGCGAGCTCGCCTTTGGGAGACAGCGCGTTTGACGTAGGTCTTTTGCTAGCCACCACTGAACGAAGTCACTTTTCTGTCCTGTATTAATTAAAGAACGCTGTAATTCTTTTAACTGACTTGAAAATATATATATAGTCATCTAATTGCCAGTGTAATATTTATTTAAACTATATCCCACAAATATTAAAGAAATTTTAATTAGATAACATATTCAATTAATTATACAAATATATTATACGTTTTAATCAGTAATAATAGGAAGAGGTTCAGTGGTTATAACAATACATTTCTCCCATAAATCCTTTGCAACTTGAATCTGTAAAGAAAGTATTTTTATTATCATTATTTGGTCTGATATAATTTTATATTAGTTAAAAATGATCTAAAACAAATGTGATTTAATTTTAAGCAAAATTTACCTTATTGTCAAGACCATCAATTGGCAAATCTTCAACAGGTATGGCTTGGGGATAACGTAAAATTAATTCTTTTATAGCTGGTGCAAATTCTTTGTTAATTTCCAAATACTGAAGATCAAACTGATGATACTCTTTTGAATTTTCAACTGAGTAATATATTCTACAAGAGTCCCCTTCTTCATCTTCATCAATCAGTCTGAAACAGCGGTTAAATTATATCAGTATAAGTTATCAATTCACGAAATGAAAGATTAAAAATGTAGAAAACTTTGTTTACCTAATACAATGTTGCCTTAATAATCTAATTTCTGTGTCTGGTTCAATTTCTATCGTCCACTTGACTTCTCCATTTTTTCCCATGACTTCCCCATCTTCTACTACAGAACAACGTTTTTCTTCTCTCGTTAAACTTGGTGGTAAATAATCATGGATATGTTGTTTTGCCATTTCATCGGCTGCTTTATCTATATCTACAAAATCGATCAATCTATGTATAAGTTGTACCACTTTCGAATACATTGTCTTTTTCAAATGATTTTCTCTGTTGTGTACGCCACCAAGCGAACGTAAATAGCCGACAGGTAATCCCTGTCTGAATTTCACATCTTTTTTAATGGCCGTTTCCAAAGCATTTGGAATCAATTTTTCCATAAAATCAGCATAACTATTTTTTTGATAAACACTTAATGTTAGATGCAAACTGTAAGTATTATCAATAGTTTGTGCTTGATGAATGGTACCTCTTGGAAAATATAAAATATCTCCTGCGGTAAGAACAGTATCCATAATAGGTGTTCCAATTTCTGAAATATCAAAATTTTTTGAAGAATATCTCGGAAGATGTTCATCCTCGTTAAGAGGTTTATACAGTTTCCAATATTTTTTTCCTTCTAGTTGAAGAACAAATGCTTCTATGTCATCATAATGTGGTGCAAAACCTTGACTATTGGGTGGAGTCAAATACATATTAGCGCCAACAAAACAACCAAAATATTCTTGTAAGGTGGCTGTCGACGATAAAAATTAATTATTATTTTAAACAATTTATATATATATATATGAAATATATAGACATTTTATAAAATATCTTACCAAGAAGTTTATAAATGGATGGAAAAAATTTTTGAGGACTTAATAATCTTATAGAACAATCATTTGAATAATAATCCCATACTACAGTAGGTCGTGCTCTTCCTATCGGATTATGTGTTTCTCTGATACCATTCGTATAAGAAGTTATATCCAAATCTTTTGTATAATATACATTTTCCTTTCTCAGAACCTCATCAATCATTTCAGTCGTTGCAAAATTTTTACAGTAATCTGATTTATTTCTTATAATATGCAATGGCGTTTGTTCCCATGTATCCCTAAAAATTAATATTACAATTATAAAATCTAATAAATATTTTAATTTTAATTCAATTCGTCTTTATAATAAATAATTAAATAAAAAACAAAAAAACAATTTGTTTATTTTAAATTATTACTTAATAATTAATAATATATAATAATTTGTAATTGTTACTCACTCAAAGAAAATATCCATGTTCATAGGAAATATCAGCCATTTTAAAGTTGAAATACTAGCTGCAAGAGGATTCTCAAAAACGCTTTCGTCTGTAGAATGTTGTACATTTTTTGGAGAATCTGTAGAAGCGCTTTGGAGAAGAGCTTTGTTTGGAGAATTACAATTGTTATTAGAAATATTTTTCTTTTTTTTCTTCAGTTTGTCATGTGATTTTTTCTTCGTAGAGACAACATTTATGAAATCATCTAATTTCATAGATTTTCTTTTTTTATTAATTGTGCTATCGTTCATATTAATGGAGGAATTTTCTTCCAAATTCTTGTTCTTATTTTTGTTTTTCTTGTCATTTGAATCTTTTAAATCTTTGTTATTCAACTGTTCATAATTTTGTATATCTTCAATGATTAATTTCTTTTTCTGTGCTTTCATGGTCTTTGCATTTTTATTTTTATGTTTTAGAATTTTTTTAAGTTTTTTTATTTTTTTAAGTTTTTTCAGATTATATACTTCAAACGCAGACAATATATCACTGGTGTCCATCTGTAAATAATACGTATAATTATAAATTCATTAATTACGAGGAAAAGAAATATTACACTTTAAAACATAACCAAATAAAAATACCGGCCATGAATCGGAAAAGATGCTCAGAAAATATTTAAATTAATTCCTCGTTAATTGCATTTGATGATGTTTTTTCAAGTATATTCTTTTTGTATACTTACGATAATAAAAGTAACCTTTCGTATATATTATTTTTAAACAAAATGAAACACGTGTTGAAAATACATAGAACATTAAGATTTACAAAACCTGCGGCAATGAATGCAATCAACGCGTTTTATATGCATCTAATGCTTACCGATAAATTAGATTACTATAATAAACCACTTTATCGATATATTTCTATATTACCATTTGCCAGTACATACCTTGCAGAAATATGTTTCTCTCTGAAAATGTCTGAAAAAGTCTGAATTCCCAATTTCAACACTTTTTCAGACCTTTTCAAACATTTTCAGATTTTTTCAGACATAATAATTTTTGAAAATAGTCTGAAAAAGTCTGAAAATGTTTGAAAAGGTTTGAAAAAGTATTGAAATTGGAAATTCATATTTTTTCAAACAAACATATTTCTACAATGAATTATCTGCATTTTACATTATCTAAAACAAAAATATTTT